>JAQZBX010073363.1:0-14905 GCA_029593785.1 Cabassous unicinctus | reverse complement strand
GCAGATAGGAAACTCAAGGACAGAATGGTTAAGTCATTTGCCCACAATCACATCATTAGTAAGGATCTGAAGTCAGACAGTCCAGTTCCAGGACCCATTCTCTTCGTCTCTACTCTCCACTCTCCTCTCTCCACAGTAGAATAAGAAATAGCTCAGTGACATAGAGTGGCATGGGGACATGGAACCTTAAAATAGAAAGCCTGGCAATCTTCCAGTGGTGAATTCACACTGGAAGTATGCAAGCTTTCAGAAGAAATGTTTTGGTCCGCGTTGCTGCCTGCACACCTCCCCGTTTCCCACCCCACTCATGGCCACACGAACAATCCCTGGGGGGATCATTGAGATCCAGTGGTCTGAAATGTGGTCTGAATGGAGGACAGATAACGACCACATAGAAAAGCAGAGGACAGTGGCCTCCTGGCTGATTCCACCAGCCCTTAAGACAAGAAAAACCAAAGCCACCACAGATTATTTTTACTACAAAATAAAACCTGAAAAAAGGCATCCTCTTAAAATCTGCAGGTAACTATGCTAGGCACACAGGCACACATGCAGGCTTATGCAGTAGAATGCATCTCAGATCCATGGCTGTGCCAAACCAGGCAGTTATTTTTTGTTTTTTGTCTAATAAAAGAAGGGGAGGAGGGACTTACAAATTGAAAATTCTTTCAGAGTCCTGCACTGCATGACCTTTGTACTCTCCTTCACCTACAGCATCTGATATCTTGATTCTAGGAGATTTGGAAGTTATTTTTAAGCAAATTCTCCTATTCCTGATAAAAATGTGTTAGTATGGTGGAAAGAAGCCTGGACTAAGAGTGGCAGCCTTGTTTCTAGCCCAGCGCTTTCACCAACTGTCCGTTTGACCTTGGCTGGTCATTTGACTTTCCTAAGCCCTGGTTCCTCATCTGTGTGAGGCGGCCAATCTTTTTGGAGTTCTGAAGTTCTGTGAGCCAGCCAAGGACCAAGAGCCCTTGAATTGTGAATTTTGCTGGATGGATCCACAGAACAAAATTGTGATCCATGGGGATTAAATTCAAATAAGAAACAAGAGACGATGAATGCTCTTACGAAAGAGGAATTAAGTTCAGATAAAAAGCTGTGCCTCTGTCTGGTTCTGAAAGCTTGGCTTGGCACTGACCTCCTGCCAGGCCTCCGGAGCTCCTCAATCTATCTGCACAGCAGGGAGAGAGAAGGCTCATTCCCTGGGGGGCTGTTTGCATGAAGCAAAGCACTGCAATCCTCCCTGACCTCCCTGGAGGGAAGTTTTGCCTCCTTCCACGGGAGAGCGTCAGCAGTATGGAGGGTAAAGTGAATGAGCAATGAGCTGGATAGACATGGCTGAGAGGAAACCCAGATAGGACACAATGGGACCTTTCTGGGGCTGGGAATAGGAGCCCTCTCATCATGCTCTGTGGTTCTGCCTCATCAGATTGCAGGTGTTCCCCGAATTCTGCCAGAAAAGCCCTGTGGCATCCTTGATGGTTACAAACCTGGATGATGGCTGTTTCTCACTACCTTTCCACTCCTGGGTTAGAGTTACCAAAATTTGTTTCCCTGAGCCTTTAGGATCCTTTTGATGTTGCCCTGTGGAAGCAGATTAGCTTTATTCAGAATTGCTTCAGAGATCAGTATTATTTCCAACGTGTACGGATAGACTTAGGTAGTTTAAAAATTTTTTTTGACAATTCAAGCTGTCCAAGAGTGGAAGGAACTGCTCCTGTTCATTAATACAGTTTCCCTAGACATAAAAAAAAAAGACAAAAACAGAGGATAGAGGATCAGCAGTCAGTGCACAGTAGCAGGGATTCCTGCGTGTGATAAGAGGGGGAGCAGATGACCCAGCTTCTGCCGCGAGAATATAAAGTTCATGAGGGCAGGGATATTGCATTCAAAATTCACAGCAACTAGAATAGCTCCTGGCTCATAGTAGGTGCTCAGAAAATATTTATGGAATGGATTGATAAATGAATGTATGGGTGGATTCTGTCTCTACAGCTCTAGGATTCCCTAACTCTTTGGCCTGTGTCAATTGCCCTCTCACCTGGCCTCTGATTCTCATCATTCATGTGATTCATTCTATGTGATTATACCAAATACCATTGATTGTGCACTTTGGATGAATTGTATGCTTTACTAATATGTATCAATAAAATTTTTTTTTAAATAACACATGCATCTCAGTGTCTGACTGGTGTATGACACTATGCTAGGTCATAGATGGGGACACAGCAAAACTATATACAGTCTCCACTGTCAGGAGTTACAGTTGAAGAAGAAAACAAGCTTAAAAGACCTAAAACACTTAGGCTATGGTATGTTCTAATGTCACAAAAGCATTTGACACTATCCTTTGTCTCAAGGTAATCACAGGTGTTCTTCTAGATTTTTCTCTAGGCAATTATTCTTATTGGGATTAGGTAAAATTATCAAATCCATTTTAGAGACAGGTACATGAAGCACAGAAAGGTTAAGTTATTTACCCATAATCTCGCACTCAGTAAGTGTCATACCGGGATTTGAAGCCAGTAAGTGTGATTCCAGACCCACCTCTTAACCTCTACTCCCCCATACTATATGGTACAGTAGAGGTGGTAGCACTTGACATAGAGGCATTACAAATTTACATATAATTACAGTCACAAAAATAGTGTAGTTTTTGTTTCTTTGCTATGTGAGTGTTTTCCCTAGCATAAATGGGGTCCTATAGTATAAACTGTTTTGTGAACTGCTTTCTCATACAAAATATGTCAAGATATTTCCATGCAATTACAGATTATGTCAACCTTATCTGTTTATAGTATCAGAGAATTCCACTTATGGATATTTATTTATTAACTTTCTCACCACTGATGGAAACATTAAGGTTTTTTTCTGGTTTTTCCTATTACAACACTTCAGTTAACATTGGGTGAATATGTGTGTACATTTGTGACTATTCCAGTATAGATCTCTAGCAGTGAAATTGTTTGGTCAAGGGAAATGCACATTTTGCAGTGGATTTTGAAGAAAGTTCTTGCCACCTTGGCCAAGGGCACAGTTAAAGCCACTGTGCTGTTGTGGACTCCAGATGCCAGAGACAGGAGTTACAAATGTATATCTACATACCATATACTTATGTATATAGTATTTCACAAGTTCCAAGAAACCTTTACATACTTTATTTCATTTAATCCTTATAATAAGCTATAAGGGAACTCTATAGTCATTTTACAGGTAAAGAAACTGAGATCTAACAAAATTAAGAGATTTGTTCAGGGTCATACTATGGATTAGAAACAGAATTGGGACTGGAACAAAATCTACCCATTTGTAATCTAGGACTGTTTCTTTAATTCACACTGGCATAATAAATCGTACAAAATGAAATGTTTGGTCTGTGCTCGGTTGTTAACATATTTATGTACACAGGTTGTAGAGAGGTGGACCACATGAGCATAGCTGGGCTCTACAAGTTTTTAGAACAGAAATGTGCAACAGGGGATGGAGGGGGCTGCTGTTTTCCAGCTTAAAAGTACTGTGATCTTCAGCCATAAAAAGAAGCAAAGTGCTGGTACATGCTGCAATACAGATGAACTTGAAGACATCATGTGAAGTGAAACAGACGAGACATAAAAGGACAAATATTGTGTGATTTCCCTTATATGAATACTTAGAATAAGCAAATCCGTAGAGGCAGATAGCAGAATAGTGGTTACCAGAGGTGAGGGGAAGTTGGAAAAATGTGGAGTTATTAATGAATATTAATTTTGGTTTGGGATGATGAAAATTGTATGGAAATAGATAGTGGTGAAAATTACATAGTATTGACTATGTTCTTAATGTCCAAGAATTTCCCACTTTAAATGGCTAAAACAATTTTTATATTATGTATATTTTACCACAATTAAAAATAAATGCATTTAAAGAAAAAAAAAACTACTATGATCTTATGATCCTAGAGAAATAAAAATAAATAAATAAATTACATGAAGAGCTCTATGATGATCTAATGGAAAGATAAAGAAAGATTGGAGGAGAAGCAGATGTGACTCAAACAGCTGGGCTCCCACCTACCACATGGGAGGTCCTGGGTTCAGTCCCCTGTGCCTCCTGAAGAAGACGAGCAAGACAGAAAGCTGACCCAACAGGCTGGCGTGGCAAGCTGATGCAACAAGATGACACAGTGAGATGATGCAGCCAAGATACACAGCAAGGAAACACAATGAGAGACACAACAAATGGAACAGAGGTGGCTCAAGCAATTAAGCACCTCCCTCCCACGTGAGAGACCCCCAGTTCAGTTCCTGGTGCCTCCTAAAAAAAGAAGACGAGCAGACAGGGAGCACAAAAAATGAGGGGGGGGGTGATAAATTTAAAAAAGAAAGAATGGAAAGGGCGATTGGGGTGGCAGAGTCCTATAAAATCAAAGTCCCAGGAGTCCCCACAAAGATTTGCAAAAAAGAAGCCCTCAGAACATGCTCATTGTCTTAGGGAGGTCAGAGTAACCTGGGTTCAGCCTTCTCACCTACGAACAGCATTTAACCCAGAAGTTTCTTCTCCAAACCATAAAGGGGAAATGGCAATTACTTGATTAGCTAAGAATCCCAAGTTGAATCCCTCGAAAGGATAATTTACTGCAAGTGAAAGATTTTACTGTTAAATATTACTTATGATTGAACAATAGGTATCATTAGATAAGAGAATTTTGAATAGGAATGAGTAAGCTTCTCTGCAGAAATGAATACAGAACTCTGCTTGATCCTCTTGATCAGAGTAATGACAAAGGAGTCGGAAACCTGTAATGATGTTTTGATAAACTTACTCAGTCAGGCGCCCCAGCATTTACACGTGCGTTTCAACTAAGGATTCTGCAAGGACTTAGGATATCTCCTCTTTACAGCTATAAAAGACAGCCAGCCCTCTGTCTCAGCTCCTTTCACTTGGCTAGCATGTAATTTATCTATAAATTGTAACTCTCCTCCAGTTCTGACTGCAAAAATTGCATATGAGATAAATTAGGATGGGATCAAAGACAAGGACTCGTGTTGGTGGTGCCTTAGATGTCATCTATCAGTTCCAACAAAAGCTTTTGAAAACATGTAAGTTTCCACTTTCGGCTCTTGGTTGGGGATGGACAGGAAGAAGAGGAAATACGTCTCTTTAAGACGTGCATATCTTCTGAAACTTATATGGTTCTGAAGGAGAAAGTCTTGGATTATGAAAAACATTTGGCAAGAGATTCACCCTATTACTGCATACCACAGGGAGTTTGGGGTAGAATTTATAATTTTGGCTTTAAACAGGACACTCAGTGTCCTGGCCACACTGCATAAAAGATGGGCTGAGAACTCTGCCAAGGACTTATTCACATTTCAGCTGACCAAGATTTTTAATAATCGTCTGACTTCCTAAACCATGCATTCGGAGGTCTTCTGTAGCAGCCCAAGAGAAACAAAAGCCTTCATTCTCATTTAGATTTCTCCTTTGACTGGCGCTCTCTCTAGGGATTCTCGATAAATATGTAGCTCACAAGGAGAATAAACAAGGGGTTCAATCTGAGTCAGGAAGGATAGAAACTATGACACCTTCACAGGGCTCTCAACAGATGCTCACTGCACAGAGGGCTTGAAGGAACTGAAAAATCGTTGTTTCTGTGGCAACCATGCATGCCTAAATGAACAACAAAATTAATAGTCCTAACAGGCTTTGGTGGCGCCAACAGGATGACAATACTGCCCTATACTGGGGGATGTGTACACTCAATAATGACCCTCCTTAGATATGGTTCTCATGTAGAGAACAATAGTATTCAATAATAGCATACAAAAAGGATCTCCATCATGACTCGCCACACAAACTTCTCCAAGTCAAGGGCAAGGGCAGTGTTATTATGCCTCCCTGCTGTAAGTTAAGAGCCACCTTTCAAACTCTCAGGCCTTTTCATGTCATTCTACTTCATTTTAACATGCTACTGCTAGTCTCCTAGTGAGCTTTTGTCGTAAGCAGATTAGGCTAAGGGGGAGCTGAAGCGAAGCAGAATGAGACACAAAGAGGAAAAAGGTAAAATTAGCTATAGCCCATAATTGGACCCTGCTCGGCCTTGAGGAAGGCACAGAACATGTTAATTAAGTGGATTAATATGTTGCTTGCTGAAGGGGCTATTCTAGACAACAGTAACTAAGTTTAAAACAGGTGAGAACTTTTCTTTTTGGACTGAGTTTAGTTGAACCATTGCTCTGAATAATTGGATGAGTTTTATCCTTGGGTAGAGATAGGGAATGGGAGAGAAAACTTTGTTACAATGTTAGATGTTATTAAAAACCCATTGGGGGAGCAGATGTGACTCAAGCAGTTGAGCTCCTGCCTCCCACATGGGAGCTCCAGCTTCAGTTCCCGGTGCCTCCTGAAAAAAAAAAAACAAAAATAAACAATAAGCAAAATGAGTGAAAAACCAACTCAGGGAAGTTGGTGTGGTGGAGCCTTCCCACACACGTGGTCCCAGGTTCATCCCCCAGTACCTCAAAAAAAAAAAAAACCTAATAAACACTAAATCTGCAATTTGAAAGAAAAAAAACTAAAAAAGAAACCAATAAACAAAACCCATTGGGCCAAGCAACTTTAAGACGTTGAGAGCTTTTCAAGAAATTGCACAGTCACTGTTCTATTAATTGAGCTGGGCAGTGAAAATATCCATACAATATAATGGCTTTTCAAATAAGTATAATATTCTTGTCCAATTTTAGGCAGAAGTTTCATTCCCCGAATGTTTGTTATTACTATGTGACAGAATTGGTTACTCCAATAATTGGAATGAAGACAATATTTCAGGTAAAATCATTTCTCCAAAGTTCTGGCCAATGAGAAGATCTTTGTCAGGAAAAGTTGACTTGGTCATTTAACTAGCTTAGAACAGAGTTTAACTAGCTGGTTTAACTAGCTTAGAACAGAGTCTGGTTGGCTCCACAGTCAGACGGCCTAATGCCAGTCAGTTCACTCAAAAACACATCCAAGTTTGCCGATAACAGTAAGCAAAAACATGTAACGAGCTTTATGCAAACCCAACAGGGCTCAGAGCATATATGTGGCTGATAATAGATTCAAGATTTCACCTTATTTTAAAAAACATAAAGAAAGCACACATATCTATACTTACAAAATACCATGTGACAATTTTTCAAAAATATTCTAGATGGATATTTGAGTCACACAATCATTGTTTTTTATGACTTTACAATATCAGCCTGAAAATATGTTACCTTTGCAAACAAACAAACAAATAACTGAGATCTTCATTATACAAAAGCACAGAGATACTTTTTAAATACTATATTATGGGGTTGTGAGAGTTCTTTCCTCTCTCCCCTGTCTCCTTCAAGCACCTCCTGTTACTATAAATCTGTAATATGTTTTGGGGAACATATTAGATGATACTATAACTATAAAAACAATCATATTATTTATACTAAAAATCTTCCATTGTTAATCTTCTATTTCTTGACCTGGGTGCTGGTTACATGGGCGTATTCACTTGATGAAAATTCACTGAGCTCTGCACAATTTTCTATGAATGTTAGACTTCAACAAAAAGCTTTTTAATCCTCCATTGTTTCAACACTGCTGATCTCATACGAATTATACAAGAAGGTATATGTTGCTTCAGAGACAACACATTATTCCTACAAATGTTAAGGAGAAAATGTTTTGTAAAGTAATCATATTTTAAGTGCACTAAATAAGGTCATTATTTAAATGAAAGATTATAGCTCTGGCTTGGCCACTAACTAGTCAGTGAATCTGAACTTCTCTAGGCCTCAATTTCCTCTCCCAATTAAAAAGAGCTGGATGAGCAATAGCCCAGTGTCTCTTCCAGCTCCAATGGTAAGTGACATTGGGTAACCGGCCAAATGAGAATCCTTTGGTGAAACTTTTTGTAAAGCAACAAGCCACTTCCTTGTTTGTCTCTCTTTGTAAGCAAAGATTTCCTTGGGAGAAGGAGGTATCTGGGTTGAGCAAAAGCCTGATTAAGTGATACCTTGCCCCACATGACTAGGCCCTGTTAACCACAAGAGATCTTCAGTCTAGTCACGTAATTCTGGAGTCTCAAGGAAAGAAGCAGTTGGCTATTTCCTCCATTACAGTCTAAAAACCTGCAAGACTAGGATTAACCTTTTCCTGCCAAACAAATTGTGTGGGATTTTCAGTAGCCCTAAGTTTAGTCAAAAGACCATTCACTTCACAGACGTTTATTGACTTCTTGTTGAGTGCCAGGCCCAGGGGTATCTGTTGGACATAAACTAGAAAGGAAGGCAAACAGGATCCCTGCCCTTATGGGCTGCAGAAGCTCACAGGGGCTAGAGAATTAAACAGACAATTACAGAGGTGGGGGGGCGGACTTATAAGTATTGTAAAGGGGGAAAGGAAGGAACAATTGGAATAAGCACAGGAAAGGGCACATAATCCAGCAGAAGGCTGGGGTGGGGCAATGTAGGAAAGGTTTTTCTGGAGCAAGTGATGTCTAAATAACGAGGAAGAGTTAGCCACATCCCCATCTTTAGCTCGCATGCAGGAGGCAGTGCATGCCTAGTACATCCTAGGGCAGGCTCAGGAGTCGTACTACCTAGCTTCAACTCCCTATGATACTACTTAATAGCCATGTGAGTCTGGACAGGGCTAATTAAGCTCTCAGTTTCCTCTACTGAAAAAAATGGGAATAATAATATAATCATGGTTGGTTGTAAAGATTAAATGAGGGAATCCATGTAAGCCCTACTTAATACGGAGCCTAAGTATTACTACCATTAGTATTCACAGTGAGACGAATGTGGGGAGGAGACAGATAATATTCCAGACAGAATGCCTGTGCATGGACAGTCACAGAGGGGACAAAGAATATGGCCATTTGGTGTCCAGCAAGTAGTCCACTCCAGCTGTAGAGAAGAGTAGGGGATGGTGGCAGAGATGAGGCTGGAGCGGAAGGCAGGCACCAGAGGTTGAGGGTCCTGTACACGGTGGTAAGGGGTTTGGAGTTCATCTTAAAGGACTTGAGCACAGGAGTGTGTTAAAAAGAGAGGCTCGTGAAAGTGAGCACCTGTCTGTAGGGGAGAAGTGTACTGCCTTTACACAAAGTATTTATTTTACCCCAAAGCATTTAAGGCTCTGCATCCACAAGCCCAATTTCCTCTACAGAGGAGGAGGTCCTGTTGGAATTGACTAACTCACTAACATCTAAGGATTCCCTTCCCCTGGTGGGTTTGAGATGCTGGATGTTCAAATAACTGCAGTAATTCAGGAGAGGCATTACCAAAATAATGTAATTCAGCCTAAGAGACCCAGTTCAGAAAATTAGCATAGTATATCTTTCCATGAACCATGAGTTGCAATATACAGCAGGCCTCACTTGAGTCATTAAACTTGCTCTATTTGATTACAGAAAATCCCAGACAACTAGCCCTGCTCTGGTTGGGTTTTTTGTAGAGCCAGATCTTTTTCTCCTAGCAGAAGAAAAGCTAGTGTGAACCATAGGAACAGAGCCTTGTATAATATGGGATGCAAGGTACACACTTTTGCTCTTTGAACCTCTTTAAACCTGACTTCTAAAGAGACTTTAATAAGAACAAATGAAGGCTTCTTGGGATGAATAAGTATTAAAATGAAGTCCATCTGGGATGCATGTAAGGGCTGACATGATTTAACTCATACATGTTCTGGAGGAAGAAGTAAACAGTAAATCTCTGATACAGACAGTCAAATCCCAGGCTGGCACAGTCCTTTCGTAGGGGGAGTAGGAAAGAGTGGCAGATGTGAGGCAGTGTAAAGTATTTGGAAGAGAATTATCCAAATATTCCTTGTAAAACGAACTAGCAGTTAAAACCCAAATGATGAACTGCCAGTTAAAACCTAAAAAAGACACCTGGAATGAAGGCTGCATGTTCTCCATTAGACTGTTGAAGCCAGGAACGTTGGGGCATCATCATGAAGGGCAGTGAAAGCAAAAGAGAAAGTAAACCTCATTCTTCAGCCCTCTCCAACCAAAGTGTAGGGGCATCCACTCCTACAGAACCTATTGATCAGTTCACATGTGTCCTGCTTGTTCACCAGACTCCTATGGTATTTTGCATACAGCAGTGAGATTTAAATATCAGAAGCAAATACCAATTTGTTTATGTCTTTAATAAATATTTATTGTAAACCAGCTAGGCACCATGCTAGTAACTTTAGTCAGTATTAAGAAGGATGAAAAAAAAAAAAAAAGGATGAGACAGGTACACTGATCTCAAGTGGCTTGCTCTTCAATAGATGAGATGAGGCATTGACATCATCTATAATACAAGATCCAAAGTAATAAAAGCCACAATAAATGTGCAGATAAAGTGTTATGGTAATGTCCATATGGAACCCATATTTAAAGGATATTATTATGTCAACAAATCATATATATAAGATCTATTTTTATTAAACTCATTCATTTTAAGGCTTAACCTGAACAGTGATGGTCATTGTGATTTTGCTAACTGACAATTCCATTAAAGACCACAGCCAGTGGTTGATATTGATCAGTAGGTCATAGCAGCAACAGGAAGATGGAGCTGAACTCTGTCTGGGATTGCTATTAATAGTGGATATTAAGAAGATGGATTTTTCTTTTCTGATTGGGTAGAAAGGAGAGTTTGCTCAGCTTCTGGGTGAGATCTGTTATTTTTGCCACCTTTGCCCAGAGGATGCTTGGTTTCCCCTACTACCGCTGTCAGATGCAAGAGTCAAGCACTAAGACTCACTAATGGAGGGGAAGAGAAGTCCGGCTGATTCTCAGGATGAAGGAGCTTACATCCTGCCTCAGCTCAGGTCAGCTTAGAGAAGCCATTTACTATGTTAATACCGATACCATGGTCCTCCTCTGCCCTATCCCACACTGAAAGGTACACATTGGATTTAGGAGATTAATTCTGCTTGCAGAATTGCCAGCTCTCTCCTGCCCACATAATCAGAGTTCAAGGGGGGAATTCAGTGGTATTGTGTTAGGGTTTGGGAGATAAATGTCTTTTTGGAGTATAAGATTTCCATATTCTCAAAGTTAAATACTCTAAGGAAATTAGAACTAGAAAATGGAGCTCAATTCTGCTACTTAAATACAAGAACTTCTTACTCTTCTTTGTGTGCACTAACAAGGAAATAGGGTTATGTTGCTAGCTACCTTATTGCAGTTATCAATGCCCACCCTTTCATGAAGTTCCTTAATTAATGCAAATAAGAGATAGACTCATCCTATTCCTCATCATTTCCCCACCATTACATTTATTTTTGCTTCTGTGTATGTTAGTGGAGGGAGGAACATATTTAAAAAGAAGTATCCCAGTTAATAGAATGCATTTAATTGGGTATCAATTACCTAAAGGTCCTGGGTTCAATCCCCAGTACCTCTTAATAAAAAAAGTTATTATTATTTTATTCCGTATGTTCAAAAAACTAAGTAAAGTCTGGAAGACATTATAAAAGATAAATAAAACATCTAGAGATGAAAACTACAATATCTGGGATGAAAAATGTACTGTGTGGAATTAATGGCAGATTAAACATTGCAAAGAAAAGATTAGTGAAATTGAAGACATAGCATTGGAAACTATCCAAATTAAAGTATAGAAAAATGAAATTTTAAAAATGAAAGGAGCATCAGTGAGCTGTGAGATAACTTTAAGAGGTCTAATGTACAGGTCATTGGAGTCTGTAAAAGAGGGGAGAGGGGACAAAAAAAATATTTAAAGAAATAATGGCAGAAATCTTTCCAAATTGGTGAAAACTATAAACCCACGGATCCAAGAATCTCAACAAAGCACAAGAAATGAAGAAAACTGCACGGAAGTACATTATAATCAAATTGTTAAGTAAAGAGGAACAAAAATATGGATAAAAGCAAATTTCTTACTAGAAATAATGCATGTGAGAAGACAACAAAGCAACATATTTAAAATACTGAAAGAAAAAGGAAACTGTCCATCTAGAATTTCATACACAGTGAAAATATCTTTGTAAATCAAAGGTAAAATAAAGACTTTTTCAGACATACAAAAGTTGGAAGCATTCCTTATCCGGCAGAGCCACATGATAAGAAACATTAAAGGAATGAAGATCACTGGAAATGGTAACTATATGGGTAAATGCATGAATTTTTTTCTTATGAAAATAAAGCATTACACTTCTATATCTTCAGCACCTCAAAACATAGCACTGCACATAAAACTCTGGCAACAGTGCTGCCCACTTCACCTTGCACAGTCCCAAATCAGAGAAAACAGACCTCTAAAAGGCAGATAAAGGGAAGGTCTTGTGTCACTACCCCATGCCTTTTACCCTCTTGCTGTTGCCACAAGCGATTGCAAGTAGTGACTCCTCCCTGTTAGATTGAGGTCACAGTGCTCCACACACCACAGTCTACCATACTAACGACAGTTGCTCAACATCATTGAATGACAAAGTATCTAAAAGAATAGATCAAACACTAGTCAAGCAAGGACTAAATATCTTAAGCCTTAATTTTATGTGTTTGCCTTCTTTTTATTGCAGAGGACAATGTAAAAGACTATATTTTTCATTTAATTGTGTGACCTTGATGAAGTTACCTAATCCCTGAAAGCCTCAGTTTTTCCATCTGTAAAATGGGAATAATTAGAGTACTTATTCATAAGATTATTCTCAGTATTAAATGAGATTATCCATGAAAAGTCTATAACAGAAAGATAGCACATAATAGGCTCTCAATATTAACATACACACACACACTACACACACAAAACTATACCTACAAGCATAACGACACTAAAATGTCTGCTAAGTCCAGAAGGTTTAAGGGTTGGAAACAAATGAGTGTATACGTTAAACTTTGTTTCAAAAGAACTTGGAATTGTTGGAAAATCACCAAGACTTTAGGGATTTCTACCTAACAGCTAGTATCACTTTCTGGAACAGGGTAAAGCCTTATCGCAAGAGTTTCAGTTTGTGTTTTCAGTATTTTCAATTTTATGCTTTTCCTGAATATAGCATGATATTTTTTAATATTATAAATATTGTCCCCATCCAATTCCCAAAGATGATTATTTTAAAAGAAGGTTTCAATGAATTAGGGAATCCCTGCTTTGCTCAAATCAAATTTCATCTGGTTTCTTTTATTTTGAGCATGCTCCTCTGTGCTCTCTAAAATCGATAGTAGAACTACAGAATCACAAACACACATTTTGTGATTAATAAATGGGTAAGGATGCTGCTTTGGAGAAGGAGAAGTTCCATTCTGTAGGAGCTTTAATTAATGATTGAACTTGTAACTTCAATTCAAACAAAATAGAAATCTTAACTGTTAGCCAAATTAACTAATAGCCTTGAGTTTTAAAATGTGATATTCTGGGATTCTTAGTTCTCTTCCCCTTCATCTTTAACATACCAAGAGCCAAGAAAGGTGTAAAACTTAGAAGAGACATCAAAATGAAAGCTGAACATTTTGATTCAAATTGCAGAAGAAGAAAGGAAACACTCTGGAGAATTGCAAGGGATATATCTGTTATTGCTTTAACTCGATTCATCCACACACTGCATTTTAAATAACTCGTTTGTCTAGTTTGTTGTTTTTTTTTAAAATAAATAAACATAAAACTATAATTTTAAATGCATGGAGAGGATTCAGATAATTGCTTTTACTTTTATAATTGGGAGTCAGCTGTGTCTCCAAACAGAGTGAGTCTGAAAGCAACTCTGGGGGTGACACATTGTGCATTCAGAATAAAGTAGATGGAGGGCTTCCATGGTTAGGCAACAGAGCACCTGTGGTCACTCCATTTGGTGTCTCTAAGCTTTTGTTTGGTCCTTCTAGAGTTCCCAGAAATATGGACCAAGATGCTCATATATTTAGAAAATGGAGCTTTCTGTTGTTAAATTAAAAATTTAAACTGTCTCCTAACTATTCAACTTCTAACCTATACACACAAATTAAAACAGCATTGTTCAAAGTCCCTAAGTCTAATTACTGTGCTCATGTGAGGATTGCAATGCACCCCATTCTTGATTATTCGAAGACTAATTATCTAGGCCAGGCACTTAAGCTTGTCCCTATCCCCTTGATTTTCTGCCGTTTGGTTATTTTAAGGTTCACTGGCCTCTTCACATCAGGGCAGGGAACATAAAAGAAGATGGAAGTCAAATCAGCAAATGTTACAACTTCCCACATGAGACAGAGGAGGAAGACAAAATGAATAGTTAAAATGAAAATCAAGGTTGTCCGTGTATTTGATTTATTCATAGAACTCTCTCTTGCTGATGATAATCTGACCAGCTGCCTTGAATTTAGTAAAAAAAAAACAAAACTTGATTTTGACTTTTTGACCTTCCTGTTGTTTCACTTTATTGATTAGTTTTGGCCCTCAAATCACAGTTCTTCCTTTGTCCTTCCTTCCTCCTATCCTTTCTCACTGTCAGTAAAAGTTACATTTACTCACTAAATGGCAGGTCCTTTTATTTTTGGCTTTGAAGGGGAATCCCTAGGCTCTCCAGGCCTTTCGCATCACTCTTTTGACTCTACTAGCTCTGCTAGCTGGACCCTCAACTGTATATGCTACACCCAGCAGAGAATAGGGTGCAGCCCTGTGACTGCTGCCTCAGTTGCTAGTTTTGTCATGTCTGTAACCCCCTCTCTGAAATCCTATCATTTCAGTCACTCATGTAGATATTTAAGATGACTCACTATCCAGCCACACAGCTCTCCCCTACTCCCCACCCCCACCATGCACCTCTGTAGATGACAAAGTCCTTAGCCTATAGAATATAAATAAAGCATTACTCCTGCCTCCCTTACATTGATTGTTCACCAAAGCCACAGCAGATTCCTGCAGCTCAGGCTGTCAAGGATCCAATCAAAAGGTCAGAGCACAAGAAGGAAGGATCC
>JAQZBX010073362.1:0-14990 GCA_029593785.1 Cabassous unicinctus | reverse complement strand
TTAAGAAAGTAATGTTTCTTTTTGACTGTTTTATCTGTTAGCAATTGAGAGCCCTTTCCTTTTTTCTGTACTTTAAAATGAATAAGAAAACATCCCTTCTTTTGTCAGTTTCATTTTTCTGAGTTCTACCAAAAAAATTACAGGGGTGTTTGTCTTTTTTAAAAAAAATTTTTTTAACTACTGCTTTACTGACATTGTGAAGGTATTTGTATGTCCATCAGAAAGTGTTAAATGAAAATTTATTAATTTATTACCCGTATCATTGAAGGATAAACTTTTCTTCCAAACAGTAACTAATTAAAACTTTGTTGGCTACTGATTATACTATAAGCTTTTTCTCCCCTGGTTTTATCATCTGATCAATGTTTTGTTGGCTTCTGTCTACATACGCACTGTGTAGGTGTTTTGGTTTCCATATGAAATTCTCTCTAGGACAATTTCATAGATTCATATAATTGTACAGTCGCAAGGATCTAAGCTAAGTTACCTCATGCTACAGATGGAAAAAACGTGCTCAAAGAGATTTGGTGATTTCCCCATGGTCATGTAACTAACTAGTTGGAGGCAAGAATCTTCCTTGAACTCAGGGTTCCTGAATTTCATTTGTTTTTTTTCTTCTGTACTAGTGGTTCTCAAACTCTAGTGTGCATCAGAATCTTGGGGGACTTGTTAAAAATAGAGTTTTCTGGAACCCATTCTCAGAATTTTTTATTCACTAAGTCTGGAGTAGCACCTAGGAATTTGCATTTCTAACATGTTCCCAGGTGGTGCCAGTGCTGCTGGTCCACACATTGAGAACCTGTTCTTCACCTTATCAAATGACAGACCTTTAAAGCAATGCTTCTCACCTCTGCCTATGTCTGAAAATCACTTGTGAAGCTTGTAAATAAAATCAAACTCAGGATATGGTGTGTGTGTGTGTGTGTGTGTGTGTGAGAGAGAGAGAGAGAGAGAGAGAGAGAGAGAGGCCTGGCCATGTATCTAAAACAAAACAAAACAAAACAAAAATCAAAACTTTGCCGATGATTATGATTCCCTAAATAAATGGAAAGAGATAATATGTTCATGGATTGGAAGACACAGTATTGTTAAGGTGTTAAATCTCCCCATGTTAATCTATAGAGTTAACCCAATGCTAAATCAAATTCCCTGCTGGCTTTTTTTTTGAGATACCGGGACTGAGATCGAACCTGGGACCTCGTATGCGGGAGGCAGGTGCTCAACTTCTTGAGCCATACCCGCTCCCTTTTTTTTTTTTCTTTTGGTAGAAATTGACAAGGTGATTCCAATCTGTATATGGAAATACAAAGAAACTAGAATAAACTAAAAAATTTTGAGAAAAAAACATAGCTGGAGGACGTTTTGCACTGACTGATTTCAAGATTTGTTGTAAAATACAGTAACCAAAATGGTGTGGTATGGTGTAAGGTTAGACTTGTTAGTTGATCAAAAATAGGCCTTTACATATATTGTCAATTGCTCTTTTACAAAGGTGACAAGATAACTAGAGAAAAAGCAACCTTTTAATCCAGTTTTGCTAGAAAAACTGGAGATCAGTAGGGAAATAAATGAATTTTCATCTCCACCTTGTGCCACAAACAAAAATAATCCAAAATGTGTCACAGACATAATTGTAAAAGTTAAAACTATAAAAATTTCTAGGAAAAGAAAAAGCTTTTTGCGACCTTGTGGTAGACAAAGGTTTCTTATAGAGGATACCAAAAACAGTAACCATGAAAGGAAAAAAAAAAGAAAATGGATGTTATTGATATTAAGAACTTATGCTGTTCAAATATTATCTTTAAGAAAGTGAAAAGGCAAACCACAGACACAGGAGGAAAGAACTCCCCCAGCATATTGTGACTCAGTGGGTATGGGGTGGGGCTGGGCCCAGTACTTAATAAAAAAGCTTCCTTAAAAAAAAAAAAATTATTGCTTTGCCAAGTTTCAGAATAGCTATCAAAGGGCTAAAATAGTAATGAGGCTACAATTTTTAAAAGCTAGTTTTACATAAAAATATTCAGTTAAAAAGTCATTTAAATGTTTTTCTTAGAGTGAAAAAGTCTGGATGTGGGATTGGTGAGGGGTTGCTACCCACTGTCAGCAGGAGCATAAAAATCTTTTACATCATGATTCAGGCACAGGAATCTACAGGGCAAATAGAGCAATGGAATCAGAATAGAGTTTAAAAGTTTTTTTAAAAAAGGCCTTATGTATCGGAACTTAGTATATGATAAAGGTGGCATTTCAAATTAGTGAAGAAAAAATATACTCATCAATAAATTGGATACATTTGTCTACCTCTTCCTCATGCCATTTACAAAAATAAATTCCAGATGGAGAAGAGCTTTTCCCTTTCCTGATTTCCCAAGTCTTCAAAATTTCAAGCAGGAAAGGAATCCCCAACATAGTTACCATCTATCTTCTACAGGTTTTTTTTTTTTTTTGAGGTACCAGGGCCGGGGATTGAACCCTGGACCTCGTATGTGGGAAGCCGGCACTTAACCACTGAACCACATGGGCAACCCTGAGTTGGTTTTTCATTTGTTTGCTTGTTTGTTTTTAGGAGGCATGGGGGACGAACTTGGGACCTCCCATGTGGGAAGCAGGCGCTCAACTGCTTGAGCTACATCTGCTTTTTAGTTTTGCTAAGAAGATAATTACTGTAGACTAAATAGTGGTGATCCTGCATTTAAACATACCCCTTTCCAACATGAGATGCAGTATATTCTAATTTTAAAATTTGACTCCAGCATTTTGCATTTATTTGCATTAGGTCAAAGGTAGACCTAATGATAGAGAGATAGCTAGGTAGATAGAGCAATGGAACTGGAAGTTGAACTGTTGACTCTGAATTGCCATAATAAACTTTTTGAGATAGACGTGAATAAATCCTTTTGTTTCTAGTAACACATTGCAAGCTTGGAGGCATGTTAAGAGCATTAAATGACAGTTGCCACCTACAGGGCAAATATTGAGTAATAAGAACATCCCTGGGTGTGTCTCAAGCCTTTTCTTTGGCTTCCTGTTGAGTTGAGCATGTTCTCACACAATCCATCACTTCCACTGGAGCATTGTTTTATCCATATGGAGTTGAGAATAGGAAGATTTCAACTTCTTCTGGCATTGGCACCCGCTTTTCTCTGTTGAATCTAAATATAAATAAAGTATTTAAGAAGAAAAGAAATTTCTGATAGAAACTAACTGTTCAGGGAAGCGGGAGTGGCTCAGTCGATAGAGCCCCTGTTTACCATATGGGAGGCCCCGGGTATGCTTCCCGGGGCCTCCTTGTCAGGGCAGGCAGGCCCGTGCAGCCTAGTGGGTTGATGCAGCAAGCCCTCACAACAGGAAGCGGGTGTGGCTCAACCGACAGAGCCCCCCGTTTACCATGTGTGAGGCCCCGGGTTTGCTTCCCGGGGCCTCCTTGTGAGGGCAGGCCAGCCCGCGCAGCGCGAGGGGCTGATGCAGCGGGACTTCACAGCAAGGGGGAGATAAGCAGACACGGAGACGACGCACAGCGAATGGACACAGCAAGCACAAGCAGCAAGGAGGGGATAAATAAATAAATAAATAAATCTTTAAAAAAAAAAGAAACTAACTGTTCAGTAATGCCCCATTAGCTTCTGTCATTAGGAAATTAAGAATGTTATTTTAGTTAATTTTTCAGATAACTGAAGCTTAAGTCTCTGAAGAGCAGAAGTTCTTAACATTGGTAAATTTGATTTATCACTTTTTTCTTTTATGGTTATTGTTTTTTGTATCACCTCTGTTTTAGTTTCTTCATTGCTAGACAGCAGGTTGGCTTAAGCAATGGGAATTTATTAGCTTACGGTTTTGAGGCTAAAATAAAGTTCAGATCAAGGCGTCAAGGCCATGCTTTGTCCCTGAAGACTGGTGTTCTGGGGTTAGCTGTGATCCTTGGCTTCTCTGTCACATAGCAAGGCGTAAAGCGGCATTTCTTGGTCTCTCTCCCTTTTCTTCCAGGTATTGTTGTTGATGTTCAGCCTCTTGGGACCTGTGGCTTTCTCTCTCTATCTGAATTTCACTCCTCTTATAAAGGACTCCAGTAATACGATTAAGAGCTACCTAAGGGTGGACCATACTCTTTTTTTATTTTTTTTATTTTTTTAAGGAGGTACCAGGGAGGTATTTTTTAAGGAGGTACCTGAGACATACCTTCTTAACTGAAGTAACCTCATCAAAAGGTCCTACTTACAGTGGGTTCACGCCCACAGGAATGGATCAAATATAAAAACATGTTTTTCTGGGGGTACATGTAGGTTCAAATCATCCCACCAGCTTTTTATTTTCTATAACCTTAGAAGAAGAGTTGATGTTTTGCCCCTCTAACCTGTGCCCTGGATTTAAAAAAAATTTTTTTTTAATTTTTTAAAATTTTACCAGGAGGTCCCGGGGCTCGAACCCAGGTCCCTCCATATGGGAGAGGGACGCCCAACCATTTGAGCTACATCCGCCCCCTATGTGCCCTGGATTATATCCCTTTCTACCTGAGACCAAACCCCATGGACTCTTCTGCACTTATTCCCTTCCATCAAATTGTTCTTTGTCATCAGGTTTGAATGGGTCTCTCTGACTTGAAAATAACGTCCCTTAATCCAATACCTTTTCTTCCTCCTATTCTTTCAGCTGTTCACCTTCTCCTAGTTTTGCTGCACTTTTGCTTCTTTTTCCACCTCAGAGCCCTCTAGTAAGGCTAGCATCCTTATGATTTTATTGTAACTATAGTCTTAAGAGAGTTGACCTCCTTGTCAACATAGTGACTTTTTCTTTGCCTTCATCTTCCTTGACCTCTCTGTATCATTTGGCAGTCTTTTCAAAGTGGCCTGCTCTGTCTCATTTTTTAAAATAATAGCTTTATTGAGATGATTCACATACCATAAAATTTACCCTTTAAAGTGTACAATTCAGGGGTTTCATTATTTTCACAAGATTGTATAGCTATCACCACTATCTAATTTCAGAGTATTTTCATCACCACAGAAAGAAACCACTTATCTACTAGCAATCACTCCCCATTTCCCCCCAACTTACTCAGCCGTACTCAAGCACTAATCTGTTTTTTGTCTTTATGGATTTGCCTATTCTGGACATTTTGTATAAATGAAATTATTGCAATATGTGGCATTTCGTAAGTGGCTTCTTTCACTTGGCATAATATTTTCAGAGCGCATCCATATTGTAGCGTGTATGTACTTTATTATATATTTTTTAAAGATTTATTTTATTTATTTCCCACCCCCCACTCCCAGCCGCTTGTGCTTGCTGTCTGCTCTCTGTGTCCACTCGCTGCGTGCTTTTGTGTGTCTGCTTGTCTTCTCATCTCGTCTTCACTTTAGGAGGCACCGGGAACAGATCCTGGGACCTTCCGATGTGGGAGAGAGGCACTTAATTGCTTGAGCCATCTCGGCTCCCTCGTTTGTTGTGTCTCTTATTGTCTTTTTCCTCTCTGTCTCTTTTTTGTTGCGTCATCGTGTTGTGTCAGCTCTCTGCATGGGCCACCAGCTCTCCACGCAGGCCCACTTTTGCCTTCACCAGGAGGCCCCAGGAATCGAACCTGGGACCTCCCATATTGAGGCAGGAGCCCAATCGCTTGAGCCATATCTGCTTCAGGTACTTTATTTTTATTGCCAAAAAATATTCCATTGCATGGATATACCACATTTTATTTATCCATTCAACAGTTGATGGAATTTGGGTTGTTTCCGCTTTTGGACTATTATGAATAATGCTGCTATGAGCATTTGTGAACAGGTTTTTGTGTGGACTTATGTTTTCATTTTTCTTGGGGATATACCTAGGAGTGGAATTGCTGGGTAATACAGAAACTCCATGTTTAACTTTTTGAAGAACTGCCAAACTGTTTTCCATAGCAGCTGTACTATTTTACATTCTTATCATCAATGTGCAAGGGTTCCAGTTTCTTCACACACTTGCCACGATTTATTTTCGTTTTTTTTGTTTGTTTTGTTTTGCTTTAATTATAACCATCCTAGTGAGTGTGAAGTGGTATTATATTATGGTTTTGATTTGCAGTTCACTAATGACTAACCATGTTGAGAATCTTTTCCTGTGCTTATTGGCCATTTGTATACCTTCTTTGAAGAAATGTCTCTTAGATCCTTTGCCTGTTTTTTTTTTTAACTGGGTAATTCGTCTTTTCATTTCATGTTGTAAGAGTTCTTTATATAATCTAGATAAAAATCCCTTATCAGATACATGATTTGCAAATGTTTTCTCCCAATGTATGGGTTGTCTTTTCAGTTTCTTGATAGTGTTCTTTGAGGCATAAAAGTTTTATTTTTTTGTTGCTTGTGCTTTTGATGTCATTTATAAGAAACCATTGCCTCAATCCAAGGTCATGTTTTCTTTTAAGCCAAGGCCTCATTTTATCACTACTTGCAGACAGCAACTGGTTGAGCCAAACCTGTTGACAAGCAGGTCTCCAAGACTGAATCTTGGTCAGTCTGCTTTAACATGTGAGCTGGGGTTGTACCATATATTTTTTTTTACCTACCCATGACCTTATAGTCTTTGAGTCTGTTTAAGGAGCAGAACCCCCTCTGTATATTATTCTAGTTTCTTTCTTCCAATTTCCGACTTCTTCTCTGGTGTATTTTGAGTTTTAATAGCCATGTTAAATTTTCTAAGGCTCGCTTCTTGACCATTGTCATACACACTGTGTACTGGTAGTTCCCAGATGTGCTTTTTGTAGACCTTGTTGACTCGAATTTCTGCACTCATCTCAGAAGCATCCTGACTGAAATTATACAAATTTTCCTCCAAAGCCTACTGCCCTCCCCCCATTTGTCACTGGCATCACCTCATTTGAAATCTAATCTTATTTCTCCTTTTGTCTATGTTAGTGATTTTCAAATTGATCCTTGCTGTACACTTTAATCACATCTACTTGGTAGCCCAAGATTTTGCTTGAAGAAAGTGTTCCGTGGATTAAAAAAATTTTGAAAAAGCTTGCCTTTTGGCCAATTAGTAAACATATCCAGGTGTTTCTTTGTAAGTGAAGAAAGCTTTTCGCATGGTTTTAAATTTTTTTTAACTTTAATGGAAAAATGCACACAGCCTAAAAGCATAATGCAACAAAATTTCAAAAAGTCAGCATATTTGTGAAACTTCAATTGAGAAGGAGAACAATGCCAGTTTTCTTCTCAGTTAATACTTCTCCCTCCTTCCCCAAAGTAACTATTGTCCTGATGTCTAATGCCAGATCCCTCTTTTGCATAATATAATCCATGCATAGTACATCCCATTTAGTTAATTAATGTAGTTAATTGTTTTTATTTTTTAAAAAAATTTATTTTATTTATTTATTCCCCCTCCGTTGTTTTGTGCTTGCTGTGTCTGTTGTGTGCTTGTTGTCTTTTTTTTCTGTTTTTAAGGAGGTACCGAAACTGAACCCAGTCCCTCCCATGTGGGAGGGAGGTGCCTAATCACTTGAGCCACCTCTGCTCCCTGCTTTTGTTGTCTCTCCTATTTTTCCTCCTTGTGTCTCTCTTGTTGTGTCATCTTGTTGCGTCAGTTTGCCACACCAGCCCGTTGGATCAGCTCATCACATCAGCTCGCTGTCTTGCTCGTCTTCTTTAGGAGGCACCGGGAGCTGAACTGGAGACACCCTGCCCCCCACCATGTAGTAGGCAGGAGGTCAATTGCTTGAGCCACATCGGCTTCCTTAGTGTAGTTAATTATTTTTAATGTTACAAGCACCTATGAACTCACCATCCAAAACAAAAATTAGGACCTTGAGGGAAGCAGCTGTGGCTCAAGCAGTTGGGTGCCTGTCTACCACATGGGAGGTCCTGGGTTCAGTTTCTGGTACCTCCTAAAGAAGACAAGCAAGACAGCGACCTGACTCAACCAGCTGGCTGGCGAGCTGATGTAACAAGATGACACAACAAGGAAACATAATGAGAGACACAATAAGCATGGAGCGGAGGTGGCTCAAGCTGTTGGGTGCCTCTCTCCCACATGGGAGGTCCCAGGTTCGGTTCCTGGTGCCTCCTAAAAAGAAGACAAGCACACAATGAACAGACACAAAGAGCAGACAGTGAGTGCAAATGACGACGGGGGTTGAGGAGAAATAAATAAAATAAATCTTAAAAAAAAAAATTAGGACCTTGACACTAACCTGGATCTAATCAAATAGTCTTCTACTTATTTTTTCCCTCTGCTTCTTACTCCATCAAAAGTAACTGTCCCCAAATTCCATGTTCATTATTTCCTTATTTGCCTAGTTTTATTGCATCTAGATGTATTCCTAAAAATTGTATCTGTGTAAATATATACATAGATTCATGAATACATATTTCTTGTTTTAGTTGTGTTTTACTTTATAATAAAATGATATCATATTGGATGTAGTACTTGACACATGTTTTCCACTTAATTATATAATCCTGAGACTCAACCACATGGTGTCAAACTAATAAGTGAACACAATTGGATAACCACCATCTAGAAAATTATAGCACCCTGGAAGCCCTCCTTGTGTCCCCTCCCAATCACTGTTTCCTTTCTCATTCCCAGAGGTATCTAATATATTGACTTTAATTTTTAATTGTTTATAAATGGAAGTGTCACAATATGTATTCTTTTATGTCTGGTTCTTTTTTTTCAACATGTTAGTTTTTTTTTCTTAGCTATAATTGTACCTTGGATAAACCTCATTGGCTACAATACTGCCACTGCACAAAGCTGTTAGATTTTTTCTTGTTGATGCAGGTAGCAGTGGCTCACTTTTTCATTGCTAACTGGGATTACATTGTAAGATTATACCACAAATGATTCATTTTCTTTTGAATATTTTGGTTCTTTCCAGTTGAGGGCTACAATGCATAATGCTGCTGTGATCATTTATGTGTTTGTGTGTATGTCTGTGTGTGTTTACACATATGTGTATTACATATATCTATTCACATTTCTCTTGAGTATATATTTAGGGAATTTCATTGCTTTTTTTTTTGTTGAATATTTTTATTGAAATAATTGTACATTCACATACAGTTCTAAGAAATAATACAGAGAAATCCTTTGTGCCCTTTACCCAGTTTCCCCCGGAGGTAACATTTTGCAGAGCTTTCGTACAATATCACAACTAGGATATTGACATTGATAAAATTCATAGATCTTATTCAGATTTCCCCAGTTTTACTTCCATTTGATTTTTCTTTTTATGGAGTGTTTACTATATACCATGATAATTTCCTTTTTTTTCATCCTAAACTTTAACTTTTGAAATAATTTCAAACCTATAGGATGGTTGCAGAAACAATTAAAAACCCATACAAAGAACCATAGCATACTTGCCAGATACCCAGATCCACCAATTTTAACGTTTTGCCACGTTTCCTGTATCATTCTATTTATCAATCCATCTATCTATTAATTTCTTAAACATTTGAGAGTAGGGAGTATTTGTTATGCTCCTTGAACACATAATACTTCCGTGTACATTTCCTAAGAACAGTTATGTAGCCACATTATAGCCGTTTAGCAGTTTGATGTAATTATAATTCCAAAAATAGATATTGGATTATGCTTTTAAACTGGTCTGTTAATCTGGGCATGATTAAGTTATGATTAGGGCATTGACTGGGCCACGTCAGTAGGGCGTTGAGCCCCACCCCTTGGTGGGTGGGGAAATCAAATATAAAAGGCAAGGCAAAGGACAGAGGAAACAGTTTTGATGTTGGAGTCTTGAGCTGGAGCCCCAGGAAGTAAGAGAGCTTGGTCGTGAGGAAGGAGAGAAGGCCCCGGGGTAGAGACAAGCCATTCTCCTGATAGTTTACAGCTGGCCCTGTGGAGAGAAGCAAAGCCTAGAGAGCCTCATAGTCTACAGCTGACCTAGTGGAGTAAACAGAGGAGCTAAGCCCAGAGAGAAACGCAGCTCCGGGAAGAGAGGAACCCAAGAAGCCTGAACCCTGCAAACGTCAGCAGCTGTCTTGCTCCAACACATGGCAATGAACTTTGGTGAGGGAAGAAACTTACGCTTTATGCTCTGGTAACTGTGGACTTCTACTCAAAAATAAATACCCTTTATAAAGACCAACCAATTTTCTGGTATTTTGCGTCAACACCCCTTTGGCTGACTAATACACATGTTAATTATAGTTCTCAAGTTCAATATCTCAAATTTTTCATATGTGTGCCCCAATAATTGGGCCTGGGCCTTTCTTCCTCCATTATGAGATCCAGTCCAGGACCATGGATTGCAATTAATTGTCATTATCACTTTAGTTACTTTTTTTTTTTTCAATAGTGAAAACATGTATACAGCATAAACTTTCCCATCTTAACTACTCTGAAGCATACCCTTCAATGGGATTAATAACATTCACAATATTGTGCTATTCTCACCACCATCTACTACCAGAACTTTCCCATCACCCAAAACAGAAACCCTGCATCCATTATGCACTCATTTCCCATTCCCCATTCCCATCCACCCCTGATAATCTGTACTCATATTTTTTTTCCTAACCATTGCATGATCTAGCTGTTTCATATAAGTGGAATCATACAATGTCTGTCCCTTTGTGTCTCACTTATTTCACTCAACATGATGTCTTCAAGGTTCATCCATATAGTGGTATGGTCAGAAATTTCATTCCTTTTTAAGACTGAGTAACATTATGTCTGAATAATATTCCATTGTCTGTATATACTACATTTTGCTTACCAAGTCACTGCTTTCAGTTCTTTTGGGTATATACCTAGAAGTGGGATTGCTAAATCATATGGTAATGCTATACTTAATTGTCTGAGGAGCCGCCAAACTGTTTTCCACAGTGGCTGCACCATTTTACATTCCCACCAACAATGAATATTTCTATTTCTCCACATCCTCTCCAACACGTTATTAATAGTAGCCATTCTATGGGTGTGAAATGGTATCTCATTGTGGTTTTGATTTGCATTTCCCCTAAGAGCTAATGATGTGTCTTTCAGTGTACTTTTTGACCATTTGTATATCTTTGGAGAAATGTCTGTTTAAGACTTTTGCCCATTTTTAATTGGGTTGTCTTTTTTTTGTTGGTGGTGAGTTGTAGGAGTTCTTTATATATTCTGGATATTAGACCTTTATTGGATATGTGGTTTCTAAATATTTTCTCCATTTTCTAGGTTGTCTTTTTACTTTTGTGTCTCTTTTACTTTTTATTTTCATGATGAAGTCCTCTGACGCACAAAAGTTTTTAATTTTGGTGATGTCTCATTTATCTGTGTTTTTTTTTTCCTTGTGTTGCTCATGCTTTTGGTGTAAGTCTAAGAAACCATTGCCTAACAAAGTTCCTGTAGATGCTTCCTGTTTTCTTCTAGGAATTTTATAATTTTGATTCTTATATTTAGGTCTTTGATTCATTTTGAGTTAAGTTTTGTATATGGTGTGAGATAGGAGTCTACTTTCCTTCTTTTGTATGTGGATATCCAGGTTTCTGAGCACCATTTGTTGAAGGGACTGTTCTTTTCCTATTGAGTGACTGTGGCAACCTTGTCAAAAATCAGTTGTCCATAGATGTGAGGGTTTGTTTCTGAACTCTTATTTTTAATTCACTGGTCTATGTGTCTGTTCTTGTGCCAGTACCATGCTGCTTTGATTACTATAGCTTTGTAATAGGTTTTAAAATCAGGAAGTGTGAATCCTCTATTTCTTTTTCAAGATGGTTTTGTCTATTCAGGGCCCCTTACCCTTCCATATTAAACTTTTTAAAAGCAATTTTATTGAGATATAGTCACATACCATATATTCCATTTAAAGTGTACATGCAATGACTTTTTTTTTAAATAGCCCCTCAAATCTATTGCCAATTGATTAAAAAAAAAAGATTTATTTAATCCCCCTCCCCCTACCCATTGTTTTGCTCTTGCTGTCTGCTTTCTGTATGTTCTTCTGTGTCTGCTTGTCTTCTTTTTAGGCAGCACCAGGAACTGATCCTGGGACCTTCTAGAGTGGGAGAGAGGCGCTCAATCTCTTGCACCACCTCAGCTCCCTGGTCTGCTGCATCTCTTATTGTCTTTCCTCTGTGCCTCTTTTTGTTGCATCATCTTGCTGCACCAGCTCTCTGTGTGGGCCAGCACTCCTGCGCAGGCCAGCACTCCGCGTGGGCCAGCTTGCCGTGTGAGCCAGCTTGCCTTTTACCAGGAGGTCTTGGGAAATGAACCCTGGACCTCCTATATCGTAGATGGGAGCCCAATCACTTGAGCCACATCTATTTCCCCATGCAATGACTTTTGATATAATCACAGAGTTGTGCATTCATCACCGCAATCAATTTGTGAACATTTTCATTACTCCAAAAACAAAACACCGCTGCACCTTTGCTGTCACCTTTCATTCCCTCTGTCCTTCCTCTGCTGTACCTAACCGCTAATCTAATTCTGTTTCTAAATTTATATTTATATAAATAAATAAAGGGTACTATAAACAATATGTAGTACTTTGTATCTAGTTTCTCTCACTTAACATTCATGTCTTTGTACTATTGACTACACTCATCATCCACAAAAGGGTTCACTGTCCTACACAGTCCCATGTTTAATCCTCTAGCTTTTCTTCTGGTGACATACATGTCTGTAAATTTTACCTTTCAACCACAGTCATACCCACATATTAACACTGTTAACTACATTCACTATAATGTGCTATCATCACCTCTATCCATTTCCAAACATTTACAATCAACCTTATTACAAATTCTGCACAAATAAAGCCTCAGCTCCCCATTCTCTGCCCTCATTCTGTCTTCTGGTGACTTGTATTCTGTTATTAACTCCATGAGTTTGCTAATTTTATTTAGTTCATATTAATGAGATCATACAATATTTGTCCTTTTTTAAAAAAGTTTTTTGGTATTTATTTATATTTAAAAGGAGCTGTTGACAAAGATTCACCAGAAATAACCTGAACAAGTGCAAAAATTCTGTTAATGCTTTTGAAACACTGCTTAAGTAATCTAGGACACATGGTTCTGGACCTAATAAAATCTCTACAAAAACTGTTTCTTACTTTTCTAAACACATGGTGGTGGTATAATTAGCAATACTCAGTCACTTCTGTTCTTTCATGAATATCTAAAAATTAAAATACCAATTAAAAAACTATCTTCTTTCTAAATGTTTCTTACAGATTCATTTTCAATATTGTCATTCACTAGTGGTGTGGTTTAAGAGATTTTCCATTCACAAGTGAAACAACAATCCATCCAAAGGGAACTGATAGTCTATAGGCTCATAGTACAAATAAAGAGTTCATACTCCAGCAAATGACATTTCTATTATACAAAACAGATAAAATTCTTAGGAGGTACATGCACAAGCTCTAGTAAGCAGAT
This sequence comes from Cabassous unicinctus, assembly GCA_029593785.1. NCBI lineage: Eukaryota > Metazoa > Chordata > Mammalia > Cingulata > Chlamyphoridae > Cabassous > Cabassous unicinctus. The sequence continues at coordinate 1,629 of JAQZBX010073362.1, read as the reverse complement.
GGTCACAGAAACTAGGACATTTAGTAATTTCCTAGTGATATCAGTGGGACTTGGGATATTTCCAAACTTTATCACTGGACTTGAACTCTCATCTTAGATTTAGTACTTTACTTTTCCAGTTTAGCTAATGACACAAACACAATTCAAATCCCTGAAGTTTTCATTATAGTCAAGGATATATCTTACAACAGACTTGTCTGGAATTTCAAATCCAATGAAGTCTGGTCTATATCCAACACTTTGAGGGATCTTTTTCACTGGTAAGCTTGCAACCCTGATCATCTTTGGATTATCCTCCTTGACCAAGGAAGGCCAGATTTACATTGTTTTGCCAGTGTCAATTATATCTTCAACAATCAAGACATTCTTTTCAGTTAAGGATGAGAGATCATCGCCACCAATTTCTTTTGTGACTCCTGTTGACAGTAGCTCTTTAGTCTGGTAACATCTACAGTCATAGGAATGTATCTGTCACTATTTCTGTTCAGTGCTTTGATGTAATCCAGTTAAGTTGGCAAAGAATTTATAACCCCCTTTGAGTACACAGAGGGCTACAATGTGATAGCCTCCCATCTCCTTCATCATATCTGGGGCAAGAAGCTCAATTCTGTCCATAATTAGTCCATTAGGAATAAATACCCTTCCAAATCTTCAGCGTAATGATTAGGTATATAAAATAAATTTAGGCCATAACCTTGCTCATCGTCACTAATCACGAAACTGGGGCTGTGGGTCACCATAACAGAGCCTGGCCAGTGGGTGAATGGAGGAGAAGGAAGCCGGTGGAGAAGAAGAGGAGGTGGTGATGTGTGGGAAGGCCAGAGGGTTGTCAGAAAGATCTTGGTCAGCTGCTACCACTGCCGCTGTCACTCCAATATTTGTCCTTTAGTGTCTGACTTATTTCACTCAACATGAAGTCCTCAAGGTTCATCCACATTGTTACATGCATCAAGACTTCATTTCTTCTTACAGCTTAGTAGTATTCCATTGTATGTATGTACCACATTTTGTTTCTCTGTTCATCTGTTGATAGATACTTGGGTTGTTTCCATCATTTGGCAATTGTGAATAGTGCTGTTATGAACATCGGTGTGCAAATGTCTGTTTGACTCTTTGCTTTCAGTTCTACTGAGTAGATACCTAGTGGAATTGCTGGATCATATGGCAGATCTATATTTAGCTTCCTGAGAACTGCCAATCAATCTTCCACAGTGGCCGAAACTATTCTGCATTCCCACCAAACAGTGGGAAAGTGTTCCTGTTTCTCCACATCCTCTCAAACACTTGTAGTTTTCTGTTTTTTTTAAATAGTGGCTATTCTAGTAGGTGTGAAATGATATCTCATGGTAGTTTTGTGTTTTTGTTTTTTTATTTTGTTTTGTTTTTAATGGTAGCAGGGCCGGGTAATGAGCCTGTGACCTCGTATGAGGGAAGCTGGTGCTCAAGCACTGAGTCACATCGGCTCCCCTGAGTTGGTTTTTTTCATTTGTTTGCTTTTTGTTGTTGTTTTTTGTTTGTTTTTAAGAGGAACCGGGAAATGAATCTGGGACCTCCCATGTGGAAAGCAGGCACTCAACCGCTTGAGCCACATCTGCTCCCTTATGTGCTTTTTTGCCATTTATATTTCCT
>JAQZBX010073361.1:0-14921 GCA_029593785.1 Cabassous unicinctus | reverse complement strand
ACATTTCATATATAGCTAAGTGGGAATATACTATATAGTATATACTTCTTGTTGTCTTCCTTCTTTCTCCCAATGCATATTTGTAAGATTGACACATGCTTTACATATAGCAATCATTAATTCATCTCATGGTTCTATAGTATCCCATTGTAAAAATATATCAGAATATATTAACCCATTCATTGAAAATGCCTAGCCAATTGTGATCCTTTATAACCAATGTGGTTATGGATATTCTTGTACATTCATTCTGATACACACTTGAGATATTTTATCCAGTGTATATAACTCTAGCAATGAAAATATTGGATCATAGGGTGTGTGCCTTTTCCTATTATCTGATAATGTTGTTTTACAGTTTTATAATAGAATTAAGAATACTAATATCAGAAAATATAAAAGTTCCAGTTAGCCCACATCTTTGCCAATACTCGGTATTCTTAAACTAAACAGAGTTTAAAACAAAGACCATTACCAAAGATTTAAAAAAACTAAATACTTCATAATGACATATGGTTCAATTCATCAGGAAGGCATGGCAATCTTAAATGTGTAAAAGAAACTATCACAGCCAAAAATACATAAAGAAAAACTGAGTTAAAGGGAAAACATGGATAATTCCATAATCTTTGTAGGATATTTAAACACCACTTTCTCAGAAATTTTAGAGGAAAAATTAAATCTGTAGAAACAAAGACGATCTGAATAGCACTATGAATAATCTTGACTGAATTGATTTTTTAAAAAGATTTATTTTTATTTATTCCCTCCACCCTCATTGTTTTGTGCACTCTGTCTGCTCTCTGGGTGTTCTTCTGTGTCTACTTGTCTTCTCTTTAGGTGGCACTGGAACCGATCCTGCGACCTTTCTAGAGTGGGAGAGAGGTGCTCAATCTCTTGTGCCACCTCAGCTCCCTGGCCTGCTGTGTCTCTTATTGTCTCTCCTCTGTGTCTTTTTGTTGCGTCATCTTGCTGTGCCAGCTTTCTGCGGCGTGGGCCAGCTCTCTGTGCGGGCCAGCACTCCTGTGTGGGCCAGCACTCCTCATGGGCCAGCTCTCTGCTCAGGCCAGCTTGCCGCGCGGGCCAGCCTGCCTCTCACCATGAGGCCACGGGAATCAAACCTTGGACCTCCTATATGGTAGACAGGTGTCCAATTGCTTGAGCCACATCAGTTTCCCATGAATTGATTTTCATAGAACACAAAACCAATCATTGTAAACGTTATTTTAAAAAACACAGGGTGCTTTCAAAAACATAGACCCCATTCTGGGCTATAAATTCTGTAACAATAAATATAAAAGAACTGAAATCAAATGCCATATGTTCTCTAATTACAAGTGATTTAAATAAGAACTCAATATCAGTAAGATATTTAGCAAACAAATATTTGGAAATTAAGCAAAACATCTAAATAGTTCATGGGCCAAAAAAGATATAAAAGAAATAAGAAAACACTTTGAATTGAAAGAAAATGAAAATACAACAGATCAAAACTTGTGGAATATAGCTAAAGCAGGACTTAGAGGGAAATTTAAAGCTTTTATTGTTTACTTGTGTCTATCTATCCATCTAGCTATACATTTGTATGTGTATACATACATACAAATTTAATATCCTAATGTTCCTTCTTAACCAAGAAAAGGAGAAGAAAATTAAAAAAACAAAGTAAGTAGCGGGAAGCTAGAAATAAAGGTAAGAGCATAAGAAAGCTAAGTTGAAAACATAAAACAAAGTTAACAAAGTCAACAGTTAGTCTTTTGAAGAATTCCAAAATTATGACACCATATGAAATAAATTACACGAAATGGAATTGTTTCTGAAAAAATACAATTTACTAAAAAGATACCAGTTAAAGCAGAAAATCTTGATAGTCCTATAAATATTTTTAAAAATCAAGCCACTCTCAAGAATATTTTCAAAAGAACACTACTGGCTCTGTTTCTATGGCAAATTATGTCAATATTCAAGAAAGAAATAATACCAATATTACAGAAACTTTTCCAGACAGTAGAGGCAGAAATATTTCCCAAACCACTTTATGACACTAAAATAACCCAATACCAGAACCTGACAATGGCATGACAAAATAAAATAAAAATTACAGACCTATATTCCTCATGAACATAGACACAAAATTTTTAAATTTTATTAAAATTGAATCCAATAAAATATAAAAAGTATATATGTCACGACCAAGTAGGGGTTACCTGGGGGTTCATGGCTGTCTTAACATTTGAAAATCTGTCAATATACTTTACAATATTGACAGAATAAAGAAAAATATGATCAATAGATATAAAGTATTAAAAAATTCAACACCTGTTCATTGTTAGGAAATTAGCAAATTAGGAATATAAAAAAAGTTCATAATCTGATAAAGGGCATCTTCAACAAGACATCAATCTTAATGGAAAACATTGAATGTCTTCCCCATTGATTGGGAAGAAAACAATGATGTCCATTTGCACAACTTCTGCTCACCATTAAAGCAGAATTCCTATAACCGCATTAAAGGAATAAAAATAACTAAATGGCAAAGAGATCATAAAAAAGAGCAAACATGTCTCTATTCAATTTGCAGATAACATGAAAGTTAATGTAGAAAATCTCAAATATCTATAAAACAACTACTGCACTACTAAGTGAATTTAGCAAGGTATACGATACAAAGTTAATACACACAAATCAATGAATTGTATAGTAGAGCAAAACATAATGTAGTATAGAACAACAAAGAATAAAACCTTACAAAAAGTAAGGGTAAGTATTTTTTCAACTTGTTGATACATAGAGATGGAAACAGAGATAGAGATAGACATTTCAGTGGTTTCTAATCACACCAGGCATACTCCTGCCTCAGGGCCTTTGCACTTGTTTCCTTGGCCTGCAATGCCATTTTTATATAAATATTTACCTTGGATGGTGTTACAGCATAAAAATGTTTCTTATTTGAGTCATAGTCAAAACCTTTGAAACCACACCACTAGCTCTGTCTAGGCAGATACCACTCTCTAAGCCAGCTAGGGTCAATGCTCCAAACAACATTGCTGATAAGCTATGTGAGGAATCAAGCACAATGTAACCTACAACAGATCTCAAACTTAGAATGCTCATAGTTTAGGGCAGAAAGCAATTAGACAAATAGAAAATCAGAACACTGTTTGACAAGACATCATATTTGGGGCCTGAGCTCTAGCTAGTTTCTCTTTACTTCTTACATAAGGAGATAAAATTCAGTGGTATATTAGGGCACTGATGCTTCCTTCTCATTGATCCATTGGTTGGTAGCCCATGCTCTTTAATCCTGATAGGAAACCCAGGTAGATCCTGAGCAGTGGTGTTAGGAGTCAAACAGCTTGGACTGTTTCATCAGCTTGGTGTAACAGGGGCAATAGGATCCTGGCAAGGAGAAGGATTTCTCGGCAATCTGGAGTTCACCACCAGTTCACTCAGTCAAGGTTGTTACGTTGCAAACTCGGGGACTAGAGCAGCTCTGCCCATCTGGTGCAGCAGTTCGTGGAGTTCCTCTGCAGCTTGCTGCTACATTCGATTCGAGACTTTCTTGTAATATTTCTGAAAGTTCAGATGAACAGGTGGGGGGTGTCTTGCTTTTTTCAGGTGCCTGACATATATTTGGGAATTTTACTGACAGAATGAAGTGACTCTCTGAGAAGATGCTTTTCCAATGTGAAGGGAAAAATGCCCCATGGGAATTGAATTGGTTCTTAGCAGCAAGAGCAATAAATAGGAAATACGGACTAAGCTGGAGCAAAAGTAGGGCAGTCTGGAACATTTTCCAGTAACTCTTTTTAAAATTACTTCAGAATTAATGGCATAGGCAGGAAGACCATACTCAGCTCAAACTAATATGACAGTAGTTGAAGGTGGCAGATGCACCAGCATTGCCTAGGTAGGTGCAAGGAAAGCAGAGGAATTTTAATCTAATGATTAAGAACATTGGATCTGAAGCCAGTAGGATTGACTGCAAATTCTGTCTCTATCATTCATTAGCTGTGTGAACATGGACAAGTTATTTAAGCTTTTTAAGCTTCAATTTTCTCCTCATTGAAATGGGGGTAGAAATAAGAGCATTAGCTAATGTTTGTTAAGCTCTTCCTATGTTTCAAGTCCTGTTTGTAGTTATATCTATGACAAATTTTCTAATTTATTATTGCAGGAAATTGTCACTATTATCTTCAGTTTCATGAGGAACCTGAAGCAGATAGGACTTAAGTAACTTTCCCTTGGGTATTAATTTAATAAGTGTAGTTGCCACAATTCATAATCAGGCGAGGCTGTATTTTTAACCATGAGAGAAAAAGTAAAATTTGTTCTTATAAAAAGCCACTTAATTGGGCAACTGTTTGTTAATGTATCATAACCTAGCAAAAGGTCTTTGATACTTTGGTCCACCTCTAATATTTTCTATCTCAGTGAGTTATACCATACTTTTAATTGTGTAATCCGGAACTCTGGGGATCGTATTTTTCACGTCCTTCTTCTTTTTTTCCATGCTAATTCTTGGCCATGTCCTCATAATCTGGAACCATCTTCTCTCCTTCTATATTGATGCTTGTCTAGACAAAATGACCATTGTCTCACCTATACTACTGCATTAGATTCTTATAGTTCACCTCGTATGCACTCTTTTACTTCTTCCAATCCTACCCCCATCCAACCCCCCATAAAAGTCAGAGTGCTCTTTTCAAAATGCAAATATTTTCATGGCACATTTTATATGAGTATAGCATTCTAGCCCACCCTCATTAATTAGGTGGGAGAATACCAGAATATTATAAAACATGATGAATACACATGCTCATGTTGGGAGAAGAGAGGTTTCCTAAGCCAGGAAGAGAAATTCTGAAAGTAAACTTGCTGTTGAAGAAGAATGTTGAATTTAAACTGGGTTTAACTTCCTTCTTTGCCACCAACTAGCAATGTGACAAATTACTAAATTGCTCCAGTTTGGTCATTTTTAAAGTGAATAATTAAATGAGAAAATTTCTAAACCACCATATTACCCTGAAATTTTCTGATTATATTTTTTAAATAATTTGAATTTGAATAGATGAATCGTTTTTAAGCATCCCTGTATTGTCTGAATGGCAATTTCATAAAATGTTGAAAAGCCAAAAGAATATTCTCAAAATCAGAATCATAAGAACATTTTTCAACTTCAATAAGACTAGAAATTCAAAGTTGCTTTATATTTTAAAAAGTGAAACTTTCACTGAGCATTCACCACTCTCCTTGCGTCTATTCTTTTGTTCCTTGCTGATATTTTCAAGAGTAAATTTTCTTTTTCTCCCTCTCCTTCAAATAAATGGTGGTGGCAACAACAAATGTGAGTATTTTTAGATCTGATTTGGAGGACAGAAGTCTATTGGATATTTGCTTCTGCCCCATTGCCGATAAAATTAAACTGATGTCACAGACAGGTAGTAGTTTTTGATGGATGTGTTTATCAAGATGGTGAGGAATTGTTGTGGGTGGCTCCTGGGAATGCAAGTAGGAGTGACGGGATGTGGTTGAGCCAATGACATCACCGCCTGCATGTTTGGACAAATGCCCTAACAGGGCTTTGGCCTCTTTGGGGAAATTGCAAGAGAAATATTTTTTTTTCTCAGTACATTGAAAACTTAAAAACAGTTGGCAACTCAAGTTAGGAAGGTGAAACAGACTTGAATCTTACCTCAATTTGTGTTTACACCCATTGCTCTCAAATGAAAAAGAGAATTCAGAAACAGTTTTAATCTTGTTGGCTTTGATGGCCCATGGTTTTTTAGAACTTATATTTAGTCTGCCCCAATTGTCCTTGTTTATTTACTTAACGTCCTTTGACTCCATTTGCTTATTTACTTATTTGATTCTTCATCAGCTATGGAGAAAATTTCTTCACCAGATACAGCCCTATAATGTTCTCACCTGCCCTGTTGTAATTTGACCCACTATGTTTTTTATTTTTACATATTATTATCAGTCACTAAAACACATGTGTCAACACATGTATGATTATATTTGTGGAAGGCAGAATAATGGCTCACTCACCACAAAGATGTCTATGTCCTAATCCCTGGAACATGTGGAAATATCACCTTACATGGCAAAGGAGACTCTGCAGATATTATTAAGTTTAAAGACTCCCAGATGGGAAGATTTTCCTGAATTATTTTGGTGTGTCCAGCATAATCAAATGAATCCTTAAAAGCAGAGAAACGTTTTTGGCTGTAGTCAGAGATGCGATGTTCCTGGCTTTAAAGATGAAGGAATGGGACCAAAAGCCAAGGCATGTGGGCAGCCTTTGGAAGCAGCAAGAAAATAGAACTTCTCCTAGAGCTGCTAAGAAAGAATGCAGCTCTGCCAACACCTGGCTTTTTGCCCAGTGAAATTCATGTTGGACTTCTAACCTTCAGAACTGTAAGAAAATAAATTTGTTTTGCTTTAAGCCAGTAAATTTGTGATAATTTGATACAACCAAAAGAAAATGAATACGATATTACTTTCCTTATTAGAACCAAACACTTTACACTTTTGAGATGTCATCTGTGAAGACATCCCTAAAACTGTTTTATCTATTTAGTCATTCATTCATTTTTTCCAAATGATCCTTTTTTATAATGACTATTTGTATCTTATATTAGGTACTGGAGCTATAAAAACAAATGAGGAATGGACCCTGTCAAAAATCTAACATTCAAGGTGGTGATTAATATAAACAGAATATAGTAAGTAAATACAAGTACAATTGCCTTTATAAGAATTCAGAAGGAAAAATAATTAATTTTACCAGGATGAAGTGATGGAAGTAGTGTATGGGAAAACACCAAAGACATGAAATTTAAACTGTGCTTTAAAGGTTGAGTAGGTTTCATCAGGAAGATAAAGGAGAAAAGAAGATACATTTCAGCAGAGAAACAGGATGAGAAAAAGCAAGACGTGTATAGCTGGGCATAATGTACTAAGGATCAAATTTGATACTTTACTATTTCATTTATATTAGAAAGCAATTTGCTGATTAGAATGCATTCTAGTATGAGAAATTTTTTCATTTACTACTATATCTTTAGTACCTAGAAGAATACCTGGTACATTGTTGGCATCAAATAAGCATTTGTTGTATAAATGCATACCTGCTACCTTTAATGTGATTCAAATACATTTATATATGGAAGTATTTTATATGTGGCTTAATGGTTTAAAAAATAAATCTTACATTTGCATTCCCTAGTACCTTAGAGATTTTCTAGTACCTTCAGAGTTCATATGTGCCAAATTCCCCTAATATCTGACACATAGAAGGTAAAACTTGAAAGTTTGAAAGCTTATACAAGTAGATATGATTTTGCAAAATATTTCATGGATTCTAAAGTTACATGTCTTCAGACCTGCCAATTTTGTTTCAATTTTTCTGCATACTGATTTTGTCTTTAAAGAACATCTTTTTTGAGAGTACAACTAGTACTGCTATTTTTTTTCTCAAGACGGTGCTATTATCAAGTTTATTTTGCTTGAATTTTTTCAAACCACTTGATATTAGCTGATCTAATAACCACTCCATCTTTATTATAACTAGGAACAGATGTTCAGCAATATAAATTAATTAATTCCACTTTTTAAGTTTTACTGATTAGAGTATTTAAACCTTTTAATAGACAGTTAAAATTTTTATATTCTTAATTTTAGTTTATCATAAAAATGGGTATTTGTCTAAATTTTATTTTTGTATTACATATTTTATGCTTTTTTAATAGCTCATTTCATTTCAATAAAATTGAAAAACAACTGAAGCATCATCACAAGTTTAAAAGAGTTTCTTATAGCTTATAAAACATTTCAACTTTTTATTCATATTTGCAATCACATATTGGAGACAGAAGTCAAATCATCCAAAGGATGATTTTTCTGAAATTTTCATATTTGTTTGGGAGTTCAAAGACCAAGAGAGGTATTTTGAAGAAAGTCAAACACTAGATCCTATGCAAGGGTATATGGACCCTTTGCTAGCTCAAGTTATAACTGGAGTTATGAAGGTGTTTTGGATAAACTAAGTTAATGTGTCATATAATGCTGTGTGTAGAATAATAAACTTTATGAAAAAAGAGGAAACAGAAACTTAGGCCTTAAATTAGGGAGCAGATACTCACTTCCTTCTGAATGAGTTTTAAAAAGAAAGAAAATCAAGATATCTGTACTCTCTGCAAAAATGCAATATATAGCACTGTCTTCTTTGCTATAGAATGAGAAAGCATGAATGCAAGATGGCTGAAGAATGCTGACAGCTAAGTGAGGGATATGATTGCTCGAAATGGTAAATAGTCGAGTGCTTTCACGCCAAACCGCCCAATATTCGTGGATCAATTGCTCAAAAAACAAACAAACAAAAAACAGCTGTTAATTACAAATTAATATAAAGGTCATTTTTAACATTGTAAGATTGGCAAGGATGTCATCCAATTTTAGTGTAATCAGTTCTTTAAAGTTATTTGAACAGAGTCAGAATTGCAGTCCAGTCTGTAGGACAGAAACCTGACTAGAGTCACTTAAACAGTCAGTTTAATGGTAATAAGAAGTTGCTGAAGTAGACTGATACTACACATAAGTTATTGGGAGGAGCTAGACTTATTCCACATTTTTTGGCTGCTGTCTTTAATATACAACAAACTTCCTCAAGCTTGCGATGTGTTTACTGAAGTTCTGGGTAACACATCCATGCTTTATAAAGATAAAAGGATTCATGGGCAAAGGGCAAAATGCATGTCAGATGAATCTCTAAACTTTTATCAGAATAAAATCAATAGCTTTTCATAGTCATAAGGGTGTTTGGGAAGGCTAGTGCTTTTAATTGTTCATATGGCCACCCCAAACGACACTGGGTTTCTGTTCACAAGAAAGAAAGACAGGAAGGTTTTTGGACAATTAGCAGCATCTCCTACTTTGTCTTTAAAAATGTAATTATCTAATGCTGCTCACGTGAAGTTAATGCAATGAGTAATTAGTAAAAATGATCAGAGAGGCCTGCATAAAAAGCACGGTTAAATCTCTGGGGTAAAATACCTCATAGTTTGGACTATAATACTATCTTATAAATATCATTAAGATCTGGTGTTGGTAAATCAATTTTACAGTTTTACTTTTTTTAAAAGTTAATACATGGTTTAAAGACGAACTCTCCCAAGGAGTAAAATTGTTTCTTTACTGTGAATGAAAATAATACATATGACTACTGGGAAAAGAGAGGCAAATTTTCATTAGCAAAAATATAATTGTTCAGAACACTTGAGAGAATCTAATGACATCTACTAATTTAGTTGCATGGATAGATTAAAAGTAATATAAAGGCAGGAGTTTTTCTATATACTAAAATAATCAGAGAGAAAATATAATGGAGAAAACCATTTGCAATAAAACTTTAAGCCAAATAGCAAAATAAGAAATAATCTTAACAAGAATGAATGGGAACTTAAGGAACACAACTTTAATTTATTCAGGATATATGAGAAGTTTTTGGAAAATAGAGAAAAATACTTGGTCCTTGTACAGGAAGACTGAATGTTAATAAACGTGCTGATCCTTACATAGATATATCATATATTTAATATAATTTCAATTACAAAATAAATAGGTTATTTGCAAACATGGAACAAATTTATCAAAAGTTTGTTTTCTAAGTATGAAGTTAAGAACAGCTAGGATAATTTTGAAAACAGAGAAATGGGTGTAGCCTTCTAGGACATAATGTTCTTTTAAAATGCAAAATGGAAACATAGACAGATACAACCTATATTTAGAATAAATTGGCATTAAATTGGACCCACGCATAAAATAATTTAATATACGATAAATATCACAAATCAGAGGGCAAAAAAACTCTTCCTTTATGGCACAATTACATTAAAAACTTTGGAAGACAATATAGAGAAAAAGTTCAACTTGTCTAAGTTTTAAACTTAATATCTAGAAAATAATGAAAATTTGAATATTGCAACATAAAATTGTTACTAAAAACAAAAGTCAGAGGGAAATAAGTTCAAATGGTTATTCAAGTTTTTTGATGCAGTTAATGAAAATCATTGTTAAAAGTTTAATATAACTTTATTGTAAAATTATTTCACAAAAATAAAATATACTCATCATATTGATAAAATGTCATAGAAATTAATAAAGGAATTTCTGAATTATATCTTTAAATTATTACATTTTTATTCATTAATTCAGAAGAGAAAGTTTAACATTTATTTTGTACAATTAATTTAGTTAATGTGATAGGGGTTAAAGAGATAAATGGAATTTGAATCTTATCTAAAGCAGCTTAAAATTGAGTGAAGAAAGAAGAGATATATGTGAATAATTAACTGTAGAGAGATTAATACAGAATAATATAAGTGATATAATAAAAGTATAGTTGATGTGGTGGAAAATGAATTATCAGTAGCAAGTTTATTTTCAGGTTTTTCTGTGTTTCCTAATAGTAGCCATCAACATTTTCAGAACAGCAGCTGATTTCATTTTTTCAATAAAAAACTATGTGTATACCAACTTTGAGGTTCTATGTTGTATATTCTAAAATATATGAATCCAAGTAAAAGTAAATTCATAATTCCTCTGTCTGCAATCCCTCTGCCCAAATTAAGAAATTAAAGAATTGAATTAAAAAGTTAGAGAATGTTGTGGGAAGATGATGTTGGATTAGGCAGACAAGGCTCAGCTCTCTACCAAAAACAGTGGAGAAAGAGCCAAAAGCAGCTTGAGGGACCTGCTTTAGGGGTCAGCAGACCAGGACAGTGCTTCCCAACTACCTGGAGGGTGAGGAACAGAGAAATGAAGAACCTGAAACAACAAACTGTGAGTTACTAAACCTCCCGGCTGCCAGGGCTCCCCTCCCCCACCCCAAACAAGAAAATACTTGCAAAATGAATCCAAAAGCACATTAAAAGAATTATACACCATGATCAAGTGGGTTTTATCCTAGGTATACAAGAGTGGTTCAACATAAACTACATTGATAAATTGAAGAAGAAAAATCATATGATTCTCTCTATTGATGCAGAAAAGGCATCTGACAAAATACAGCACTCTTTCTTGATAAAAATACACCACATATAGGAAAAGAAGGAAGCTTTCTCAATATGGTAAAGTGCATATATGAAAAACCTACAGCTAACATTGTACTCAATGGTGAAAGACTGAAAGCTTTCCCGCTGAGATCAGGAACAAGACAAGGATGCCCACTGTTACCATTGTTATTCAATATTGTGCTAGAAGTTCTAGCTAGAGCAATTAGGCTAGACAAAGAAATGAAAGGCACCCAAATAGGAAAGGAAGAAGTAAAACTGTCACAATTCACTGATAACATGACCCTAATCTAGAAAATCCTGAAAAATCCACAATAAAGCTACAAGAATTAATAGACAAGTTCTGCAAAGTGGCGGGATACAAGATTAATAAACAAAAATCAATAGCATTTCTATACACTACTGATGTGCAATCTGAGGAGGAAATGAGAAAAAAAATTCCATTTCTAATAATGACTAAAACAATCAAATATTTACGAATAAACTTAACCTAGTACATAAAGGAACTGTATTCAGAAAACTACAAAACATTGCTAAAAGAAACTGAAGAAGACTTAAATAAATGGAGGGACATTCCATGCTCATGGATTGGAAGACTAAATATCATTAAGATGCCAATTCTACCCAAACTGATTTACAGATTCAATGCAATCCCAATAAAAATCCCAACAGCTTTTTTTTGCAGAAATCAAAAAGTCAATAATCAAATTTATTTGGAAGGGTAAGGGGTCCCAAAGAGCCAAAAATATCTTTAAAAGGAAGAACAAAGTTGGAGGACTCACTTCCTGACTTTAAAGCATATTACTTACCTACAGTGGTAAAAAACAGCATGGTACTGGCATAAGGACAGACAGATTGACCTATGGAACCGAACTGAGAACTCAGAAATTGACCCTCATATCTACAGTCAAGTGATTTTTGACAAGGCTGTAAAACCCACCCAGATTGCCAGAACAGTCAACAAATAGTGCTGGGTGAAATGGATAGCCATATCCAAAAGAAAGAAAGAAGACCCCTATCTCACACCTTATAAAAAATTTAACTCAAAATGGATCAAGGACTTAAATATAAAAACAACAACCATAAAACTCCTAGAAGAAAATGTAGGGAAACATCTTCAAGATTTTGTGGTAGGTGGTAGTTTCTTAAACCCTACACCCAAAGCACAGGCAACAACAAAAACAAAAAGTAGATAAATGGGACCTCCTCAAAATTCAGCACTTTTGCCCCTCAAAGAACATTGTCAAAAGGGTGAAAAGGCAGCCGACAATGGGAGAAACTATTTGGCAATCATATAACTGATAAGGGTTTAATATCCATGATATATACGGAGATCATGTAGCTCAACAATAAAAAAGACAAAATACCCAATTGAAAAATGGGCAAAAGACTTGAAAAAACAACTGTCCAAAGAAGAAATACAAATGGTGAAGAAACACATGAAAAAAGGTTCAACATCACTAGCAATTAGGGAAATGTAACTCAAAACTATAATGAGATATCATTTCACCCCTATTAGACTGACTGCTATTAAAAAGCTAGAAAACTATAAATGTTGGAGAGGATGTGGAGAAATAGGAACACTTATTCAGTGTTGGTGGAAATGTAGAATGGTACAGCCATTGTGGAGGACTATTTGGCAGTTCCTAAGTAAGTTGAATATAGACTTTCCATGGGACCTGGCAATACCATTGCTAGATATATACCCAGAAGAACTGAAAGCATTGACACAAATAGACATCTGCACACCGAAGTTCATAGCAGTGTTATTCACAATAGCCAAAAGTTGGAAACAACCCAGGTGTCTATCAACTTATGAAAGGATAAACAAATTGTGGTGTATACACGTGATGGAATATTATGCAGCGGTAAGAAGAAATGAAGTTGTAAAGCATATGACAACATGGATGAACCTGAAGTATATTATGCTGAGTAAAGCAAGCCAGACACAAAAGGACAAATACTGTATGACTGCCCTATTAGAAACTAAATATGTTATGTGAAATATAAATATATTTTGTGAATTTGAATATGGGTAAAACTGCATATATCAGACTATTTTTCTTTGAAACGGAACAAATGTTGGTTAATACTACAAAATGTTAATATTCTACAAAAACAAAAACCATTATACTAAGTGAAAGAGACCAGACACAGAGTACTACATATTGTATGATTTCATTTACATAAAAAGTAAATATAAATCAATTTGTAAAGATGAAATTAGATCAATGGTTATGTAGTGTGAGGAAGAAATGCAAAGGGGTAAGAGTCTTTCTTCTTGGAGTAATGAAACTGTTCTAAAATATTTTTTTTAAAGATTTATTTTATTTATTTATTCCCCTCCCCCCATTGTTTGCACTCTCTGTCTGTTCTCTGTGTCCATTCTATGTGCTCTCTGTGTCTGCTTGTCTTCTCTTTAGGAAGAACTGGGAACTGAACCTGGGGCCTCCCATATGGGAGAGAGGTGCTTGATCATTTGAGCCACCTCACCTCCCTGCTTTTGTTGTGTCTCTCATTGCCTTTCCTCTTTGTATGTCCTTGTTGCGTCATCTTGTTGCGTCAGCTTGCCACATCTGCCTATCACGTCAGCTCACCATGCCTGCCTGTTACGCCAGCTCACTGTCTTGCTCGTCTTCTCCAGGAGGCACTAGGAACTGAATCCGGGACCTCCATGTAGTAGGCGGGAGCTCAACTGCTTGAGCCACATCTGCTTCCCTATTCTAAAATTTTTGAGATGATGTATGTACAACATTGTGATTATACTAAAAGCCATTGATTATACACTTTGTATAGATCATGTGGTATGTGAATGTATCTCAATAAAACTACTTAATAAACAAAAAAAAATAGAGAAAATTATTGCAAGGCATAATTAGAAGTACAAAGAGTAGAGTTACAACTTCTATTATAGGTCAAATACTTATGTAAATTCAATTAATTTAGTCAGCGTTAATATAAAACTGGATAACCCAACAAAACTTTCCCTACTTTTGTTTTTGCTATTGAAAAATGTGGTTGCTTAAAATTGTCTTGTTTTTGTTTTATTTTGGATTATGTCCTAATTTTCCTGGATCATTGATTCAATTTTCAATTTCATAGCCTCAGATTAAAATTAATCATTCTAATTAATAACTATTTACTAAAATAACATAATCCTGTTATTTCACTTATATCCCTATAGCTCTTCATTAATATTATTATTTAATGAAAATGCTTAATAAAATGTATTTTCCAAAATATGCATTTGGTTGGTTGGTTTTGGTGATTTTGACTGTAAGGGCAAAGAAATGTTATTAATATAGGAAATTTCCTTAACTTATTAAAGACAAAACCCGATTTTATCTATTTAAATAACATTGTTAAATTTACTACCCATATGACTAGTCTTCTTCCAACGCCCCCCCTTCCCAGAGGAAGTTATGTGGGACTTTAATAGGTTTTGTTTCATTATTATAGAACACGAAAATGAGGCTATTCAGAGCAGAGATCAAAGGAACAAAACTATTAAGTCAAGAAATAATAATGCTCAGTTAAATTTATGCTTAGCAAATGCTTAGTAAAATTTTCACCTAATAAAAGGAACATATTTTTTTACACAGTACATAATCTTGAATGAGAGATTGTTTATACAGTAGGAAGCTTCCTATTTAAAGTTATTGTTGACAACATTTGATAATCGCTGTTGCAGGATCCCTCTTCTTCACTGTTTCTTATTTACCTAGTCAAAAGTGTCTAGACAATGATAAGTGCACAAATATGAAAGAACAAAGGAAGCAACCAAATAAATAACACTATTTAGTCTTTGGTAAGAAAAAAGAAAAAGATGGAAGAATCAGATATATT
>JAQZBX010073360.1:0-15298 GCA_029593785.1 Cabassous unicinctus | reverse complement strand
GAATGCAGCAGTTAATTCAACTTTGAAAGTTAAGTAAGATACCTATCTTTTTGGCTGTTGGGCGCTTGCGTTCACTGATTATCAGTGTAAAAACACTGCTTTCACCTAATGCTATGCCAAAACACTGGTTTCTTCAGTTTTCAAATCCAAGCAGTAAACTCATTTCATTGGCAGCTATGCACTTGTTTTCATTTCAAATGAATGTCAAAACACTGGTATTGCTCTGCCAAAGCTGCCGGTTCCTCACTTTGGAAACATAAGAAAGATTCTTGTTTCTTACAGTGTTATACATGTGTTTTCAATTACAATGCACTTAAAAACAGTGCCTTTCCCTAACGTGGGTTGAATCATTGAGTTCTTTGCTTTAGAAATCCATTAAAGGAACTTGTTTCATTGGCTGATTTGCATGTGCATTCATTTACAAACAACTTCAAGGCACTGGTTTCCCCTAATTCTCTGTGAATGCAGTTGTTACTTCAAGTTTGAAAGGTAAGGAAGTTTCTTGTTTGTTTAGCTGGTATGCCCTTGTTTCACACACAGGTCTACACACAGCTTTTACGTAAGGCTTAGCCAAAGCAGTGGTTCCTTCACTTTACAAAACTAAATAAGATTTGTGTTTTATTTGATGCTCTGCCTTTGTTGCCATTTAAATCCATGTTCAAAACACTGGTTTCACCTAACAGGCTGTGAATGCAGCAGATAATTCAACTTTGAAAGTTAAGTTAGATACTTATTTTTTTGGCTGTTGGGCGCTTTCGTTCACTGATTATTAGGGTTAAAAAACAGCTTTCACCTAATGCTATGCCAAAACTCTGGTTTCTTCAGTTTTCAAAACCAAGCAGTATACTCATTTCATTGGCAGCTATGCACTTGTTTTCACTTCCAATGAATGACAAAACACTGCTATTGCTTAGCAAAAGATGCCGGTTCCTCACTTTGGAAACCTAAGTAAGATTCTTGCTTCTTACAGTGCTATACATGTGTTTTCAAATACAATGCACATGAAAACACTGCCTTTCCCTAACGTGGCTTGAATCATTGAGTTCTTTGCTTTAGAAATCCATTAAAGGAACTTGTTTCATTGGCTGATTTGCATGTTTATTCATTTCCAAACAACTTCATGGTACTGGTTTCACCTAATTCTCTGTGAATGCAGTGCTTAATTCAAGTTTGAAAGGAAAGTAATATTCTTTTTTGTTTGGCTGCTATGCCTTGCTATTACGCACTGGTCAACACACAGCTTTTACCTAAAGCTTAGCCAATGCATTGGTCCATTCACTTTACAAAACTATAAGATTTGTGTTTTATTTGAGGCTCTTCGATTGCTTTCATTTAAATTCATGTTCAAAACACTGGTTTCACCTAACAGGCTGTGAATGCAGCAGTTAATTCAACTTTGAAAGTTAAGTAAGATACCTATCTTTTTGGCTGTTGTGCGCTTGCGTTCACTGATTATCAGGGTAAAAACACTGCTTTCACCTAATGCTATGCCAAAACACTGGTTTCTTCAGTTTTCAAATCCAAGCAGTAAACTCATTTCATTGGCAGCTATGCACTTGTTTTCATTTCCAATGAATGTCAAAACACTGGTATTGCTCTGCCAAAGCTGCCGGTTCCTCACTTTGGAAACATAAGAAAGATTCTTGTTTCTTACAGTGTTATACATGTGTTTTCAATTACAATGCACTTAAATACAGTGCCTTTCCCTAACGTGGGTTGAATCATTGAGTTCTTTGCTTTAGAAATCCATTAAAGGAACTTGTTTCATTGGCTGATTTGCATGTGCATTCATTTACAAACAACTTCAAGGCACTGGTTTCCCCTAATTCTCTGTGAATGCAGTTGTTACTTCAAGTTTGAAAGGTAAGGAAGATTCTTGTTTGTTTAGCTGGTAAGCCCTTGTTTCACACACAGGTCTACACACAGCTTTTACGTAAGGCTTAGCCAAAGCAGTGGATCCTTCACTTTACAAAACTAAATAAGATTTGTGTTTTATTTGATGCTCTGCCTTTGTTGCCATTTAAATCCATGTTCAAAACACTGGTTTCACCTAACAGGCTGTGAATGCAGCAGATAATTCAACTTTGAAAGTTAAGTTAGATACTTATTTGTTTGGCTGTTGGGCGCTTTCGTTCACTGATTATTAGGGTTAAAAAACAGCTTTCACCTAATGCTATGCCAAAACTCTGGTTTTTTCAGTTTTCAAAACCAAGCAGTATACTCATTTCATTGGCAGCTATGCACGTGTTTTCACTTCCAATGAATGTCAAAACACTGGTATTGCTCTGCCAAAGATGCCGGTTCCTCACTATGGAATCCTAAGGAAGACTCTTGTTTCTTACAGTGCGGTACATGTGTTTTCAATTACAATGTACTTGAAAACACTTCCTTTCCCTAACGTGGTTTGAATCATTGAGTTCTTTGCTTTAGAAAACCATTAAAGGATCTTGTTTCTTTGGCTGATTCGCATGTGTATTCATTTACAAACAACTCCAAGACACTGGTTTCACTTAACTCTCTATGAATGCAGTGGTTACTTCAAGTTTGAAAGGTAAGTTAGATTCTTGTTTTTTTGACTGCTATTCCCTTGCATTCATGCCCTGGTCTACACACAGCTTTTACCTAAAGATTAGACAATGCAGTGTTGCATTCACTTTACAAAACTAAATAAGATTTGTGTTTTATTTGAGGCTCTGACATTGTTTTCATTTAAATCGTGTTCAAACACTGGTTTCACCTAACAGGCTGAGAATACAGCAGTTAATTCCTCTTTGAAAGGTAAGTAAGATACTTATTTGTTTGGCTGCTGTGCGCTTTCATTCACTGATTATCAGGGTGAAAACACTGCTTTCACCTAACGCTCTGCCCAAACACTTGTTTCTTCAGTTTTCCAAACCAAGCAGTATACTCATTTCATTGGCAGCTATGCACCTGTTTTCACTTCCAATGAATGTCTAAACACTGGTATTGCTCTGCCAATGCTGCCGGTTTCTCACTTTGGAAACCTAAGTAAGATTCTTGTTTCTTACAGTGCTATACATGTGTTTTCAATTACAATGCACTTGAAAACACTGCCTTTCCCTAACGTGGGTAGAATCATTGAGTTATTTGGTTTAGAAAACCATTAAAGGAAATTGTTTAATTGGCTGATTTGCATGTGTATTCATTTACAAAAAACTTCAAGTCACTGGTTTCACCTAACTCTCTGAGAATGCAGAGGTTACTTCAAGTTTGAAAGGTAAGTAAGATTCTTGTTTGTTTGGCTGGTATGCCCTTGTTTCACGCACTGGTAAACACACAGCTTTTACCTAAGGCTTAGCCAATGCAGTGGTTCCTTCACTTTACAAAACTAAATAAGATCTGTGTTTTATTTGATGCTCTGCCTTTGTTTTCATTGAAATCCATGTTCAAAACACTGGTTTCACCTAACAAGCTGTGAATGCACCAGATAATTCAACTTTGAAAGTTAAGGAAGATATTTATTTGTGTGGCTGCTGGGCGCATTCTTTCCCTGATTATCAGGGTAAAAACACTGCTTTCACCTAATGCTATGACAAAACACTGGTTTCTTCAGTTTTCAAATCCAACTTGTGTACTCATTTCATTGGCAGCTATGCACTTGTGTACAATTCCAATGAATGTCAAAACACTGGTATTGCTCTGCCAAAGCTGCCGGTTCCTCACTTTGGAAACCCAAGTAAGATTCTTGTTTCTTACAGTGCTATACATGTGTTTTCAATTACAATGCACTTGAAAACACCGCCTTTCCCAAACTTTGGTTGAATCATTGAGTTCTTTGCTTTAGAAAACCATTAAAGGAACTTTTTTCATTGGCTGATTCGTATGTGTATTCATTTACAAACAACTTCAAGACACTGGATTCACCTAACTCTCTGAGAATGCAGTGGCTACTTCAAGTTTGAAAGGTAAGTAATATTCTTGTTTGTTTGGCTGCTATGCCCTTGCTTTTACGCACTGGTCAGCACACAGGTTTTACCTAAGGCTTAGCCAATGCAGTGTTTCATTCACTTTAAAAAGCTAAATAAGATTTGTGTTTTATTTGAAACTCTGCCATTGTTTTCATTTAAATTCATGTTCAAAACACTGGTTTCACCTAACAGGCTGTGAATGCAGCAGTTAATTCAACTTTGAAAGTTAAGTAAGATTCTTAATTGTTTGGCGGCTGGGCGGTTTCTTTCAATCATTATCAGGGTAAAAACAGTTGTTTTCACCTAATGCTATGCCAAAACACTGGTTTCTTCAGTTTTCAACACCAAGCAGTATACTAATTTCATTGGCAGCTATGTTCTTGTTTTCATTTCCAATGAATGTCAAAACACTGGTATTGCTCTGCCAAAGCTGCCGGTTCCTAACTTTGGAAACCTAAGTAAGATTCTTGTTTGTTACAGTGCTATACATGTATTTTCATTTACAATGCACTTGAAAACTTTGACTTTCCCTAACGTGGGTTGAATCATTGAGTTCTTTGCTTTAGAAAACAATTAAAGGAACTTGTTTCATTTGCTTATTTGCATGTGTATTCATTTACAAACAACTTCAAAGCACTGGTTTCCCCTAATTCTCTGTGAATGCAGTGGTTACTTTAAGTTTGAAAGATAAGTAAGATTCTTGTTTGTTTGGCTGCTATGCCCTTGCTTTCACGCACTGGTCAACACACAGCTTTTACCTAAGGCTTAGCCAAAGCTGTAGTTCATTCATTTTAGAAAACTAAAATAACATTTGTGTAAATTTGATTCTCTGCCATTGTTTTCATTTAAATTCAAGTTCAAAACACTGGTTTCACTTAACATGCTGTGAATGAAGCAGTTAATTCAACCTTGAAAGTTAACTAAGATACTTATTTGTTTGGCTGCTGGGCCCTTTCTTTCACTCATTATCTGTGTAAAAACAATGCTTTCACCTAATGCTATGCCAAAACACTGGTTTCTTCAGTTTTCAAATCCAAGGAGTATATTCATTACCTTGGCAGCTATGCACTTGTTTTCACTTTCAATGAATGTCAAAACACTGGCATTGCTCTGCCAAAGCTGCTGGTTACTCACTCTGGAAACCTAAGTTAGATTCTTGTTTCTTACAGTGCTATTCATGTGTTTCAAATACAATGCTCTTAAAAACACTGCCTTTCCCTAAAGTAGTTTGAATCATTGAGTTCTTTGCTTTAGAAATCCATTAAAGAACTTGTTTCATTGGCTGATTTGCATGTGTATTCATTTACAAACAACTTCAAGACACTGGTTTAACCTAACTATCTGTGAATGCAGTGGTTACTTCAAGTTTGAAAGGTATGTAAGACTCTTGTTTGTTTGGCTGCTATGCCCCTGCTTTCACGCACGGGTCAACACACAGCTTTTACCTAAGGCTTAGCCAATGCAGTGTTTCCTTCAATTTACAAAACTAAATAAGATTTGTGTTTTGTTTGATGCTCCGCCATTGTTTTCATGTAAATTCATGTTCAAAACACTGGTTTCACCTAACTGGCTGTGAATTCAGGAGTTAATTCAACTTTGAAAGTTAAGTAAGACACTTCTTTTTTTGGCCTCTGGGCCCTTTCTTTCACTGATTATCAGGGTAAAAACACTGCTTTCACCTAATGCTATGTCAAAACACTGGTTTCTTCAGTTTTCAAAACCAAGCAGTATGCTGATTACATTGGCAGCTATGCACTTGTGTTCACTTCCCATGAATGTCAAAACACTGGTATTGCTTTGCCAAAGCTGTTGGTTCCTCTCTTTGGAAACCTAAGTAAGATTCTTGTTTCTTACCGTGCTATACATTTGTTTTCAATTACAATGCACTTGAAAACACTGAATTTCCCTAACGTGGCTTGAATAATTGAGTTCTTTGCTTTAGAAATCCTTTAGAGGAACGTGTTTCATTGGCTGATTTGCATGTGTATGCATTTACAAACAACTTCAAAACAGTGGTTTCAAATAATTCTCTGTGAATGCAGTGGTTACTTCAAGTTTGAAAGGGAAGTAAGATTCTTGTTTGTTTGGCTGCTATGCCCTTGCTTTCACGCCCTGGTCAACAGGCAGCTTTTACCTAAGAGTTAGCCAATGCAGTGGTTCATTCATTTTACAAACCTAAATAAGATTTGTGTTTTATTTGAGTCTCTTCCATTGTTTTCATGTAAATTCATGTTCAAACACTGGTTTCACCTAACCTGTTGTGAATGCAGCAGTTAATTCAACTTTGAATGTTAAGTAAGATACTTATTTGGTTGGCTGCTGTGCACTTTGTTCACTCATTATCAAGGTAAAAGCACTGCTTTCACCTAATGCTATGCCAAAACTCTGGTTTCTTCAGTGTTCAAAACCAAGCAGTATACTCATTTCATTGGCAGCTATGCACTTGCTTTTACTTCCAATGAATGTGAAAACACTGGTATTGCTCTTGCAAAGCTGCCGGTTCCTCACTTTGGAAACCTAAGTAAGATTCTTGTTTATTACTGTGCTATACATGGTGTTTTCAAATACATTGCACTTGAAAACACTGCCTTTCCCTAACAAAGGTTGAATCATTGAGTTCTTTGCTTTAGAAAACCATTTAAGGACTTGTTTCATTGGCTGATTTGCATGTGTATTCAATTACAAACAACTTCAAGGCTCTGGTTTCAACTAATTCTATGTGAATGCAGTGGTTACTTCAAGTTTGAAAGGTAAGTAAGATTCTTGTTTGTTTCGCTGCTATGCCCTTGCTTTCATGCCCTGGTCAACACACTGCTTTTACCTAAGGCTTCGCCAATGCAGTGGTTCATTCACTTTACAAAACTAAATAAGATTTGTGTTTTATTTGATGCTCTGCCATTGTTTTCATTTAAATTATTGTTCAATACACTAGTTTCACCTAACACGCTGTGAATAAATCAGTCAATTTAACTTTGAAAGTTAAGTAAGTTTCTTATTTTTTTGTCTGCTGAGCGCTTGCTTTAACTGATTATCAGGGTAAAAACACTGCTTTCACCTAATGCTATGCCAAAACACTGGTTTCTTCAGTGTTCAAAACCAAGCAGTATACTCATTTCATTGGCAGCTATGCACTTGTTTTCACTTCCAATGAATGTCAAAACACTGGTATTGCTCTGCCAATGCTGCCGGTTCCTCACTTTGGAAACCTAAGTAAGATTCTTGTTTATTACTGTGCTATACATGGTGTTTTCAATTACATTGCACTTGAAAACACTGCCTTTCCCTAACGTAGGCTGAATCATTGGGTTCTTTGCTTTAGAAAACCATTGAAGGAACTTGTTTCATTGGCAGATTTGCCTGTGTATTCATTTACAAAAAACTTCAAGGCACTGGTTTCCCCTATCTCTCTGTGAATGTAGTGGTTACATCAAGTTTGAAAGGTAAGTAAGATTCTTGTTTGTTTGGCTACTATGCCCTTGCTTTCACACACTGGTCAACACACAGCTTTTACCTAAGGCTTAGCCAATGCAGTGGGTTCTTCACTTAACAAAATTGAATAAGATTTGTGTTTTATTTGATGCTCTGCCATTGTTTTCATTTAAATTAATGTTCAAAACACTGGTTTCATCTAACAGGCTGTGAATTCAGCAGTTAATTCAACTTTGAAAGTTAAGTAAGATACTTATTTGTTTGGCTGCTGGGCGTTTTCTTTCAACCATTATCAGGGTAAAAACACTGCTTTCACCTAATGCTATGCCAAAACGCTGGTTTCTTCAGTTTTCCAAACCAAGCAGTATACTCATTACATTGGCAGCTATGCACTTGTTTAAAATTGCAATGAATGTCAAAACACTGGTATTGCTCTGCCAAAGCTGCTAGTTTGTCACTTTGGAAACCTAAGTAAGATTCTTGTTTCTTACAGTGCTATACATGAGTTTTCAATTACAATGCACTTGAAAACACTGCCTTTCCCTAACGTGGGTTGAATCATTGCATTCTTTGTTTTAGAAAACCATTAAAGGAACTTGTTTCATTGGCTGATTTGCATGTGTATTCATTTACAAACAACTTCAAGGCACTGGTTTCACCTGACTCTCTGTGAATGCAGTGGTTACTACAAGTATGAAAGGCAAGTAAGTTTCTTGTTTGTTTGGCAGCTATGCCCTTGTTTCACGCACTGGTTAACACACAGTTTTACCTAAGGCTTAGCCAATGCAGTGGTTCCTTCACTTCAAAAAACTAAATAAGATTTGTGTGTTATTTCAAGATCTTCGATTGTTTTCATTTAAATTCATGTTAAAAACACTGGTTTCACCTAACAGGCTGTGAATGCAGCAGTTAATTTAACTTTGAAATTAAAGTAAGATACTTATTTGTTTGGCTGCTGGGTGCTTTCTTTCAATCATTATCAGGGTAAAAAAACTGCTTTCACCTAATGCTATCCCAAAACACTGATTTCTTCAGTGTTCAAAACCAAGCAGTATACTCATTTCATTGGCAGCTATGCACTTGTTTTCACTTCCAATGAATGTCAAAACAGTGGCATTGCTCTGCCAAAGCTGCCGGTTCCTCACTTTGGAAACCTAAGTAAGATTCTTGTTACTTACAGTGCTATACATGTGTTTTCAATTCCAATGCAGTTGAAAACACTGCCTTTCCCTAACGTGGGTTGAATCATTGAGTTCTTTGCTTTAGTAGTCCATTAAAGGAACTTGTTTAATTGGCTGATTTGCAGGGGTATTCATTTACAAACAACTTGAAGGCACTGGTTTCACCTAATTCTCTGTGAATGCTGTGGTTACTTCAAGTTTGAAAGGTAATTTAGATTCTTGTTTGTTTGGGTGCTATGCCCTTGCTTACACGCACTGGTCAACACACAGCTTTTACCTAAGGCTTAGCCAATGCAGTGGTTCATTCACTTTACAAAACTAAATAAGATGTGTGTTTATTTGAGGCTCTTCCATTGTTTTCACTTAAATTCATGTTCAAAAAACTGGTTTCACCTAACAGGCTCTGAATGCAGCAGTTAATTCAACTTTGAAAGTTAAATAAGATACTTATTTGTTTGGCTGCTGAGCGCTTGCGTTCACTGATTATCAGGGTAAAAACACTGCTTTCACCTAATGGTATGCCAAAACACTGGTTTCTTCAGGGCTCAAAATCAAGCAGTATACTAATTTCATTGGCAGCTATGCACTTTTTTTCCCTTCCAATGAATGTAAAAAAAATGGTATTGCTCTGCCAAAGCTGCCGGTTCCTCACTTTGGAAACCTAAGTAAGGTTCTTGTTTCTTACAATGTTGTACATGAGTTTTCAATTACAATGCACTTGAAAACACTGCCTTTCCCTAACATGGGTTGAACCCTTGCTTTCTTTGCTTTAGAAAACCATTAAAGGAACTTGTTTCATTGGCTGAATCTCATGTGTATTCATTTACAAACAACTTCACGGTACTGGTTTCACGTAACTATCTGTGCATGCAGTGGCTACATCAATTTTGAAAGATAAGTAAGATTCTTGTTTGTTTGGATGCTATGCTCTTGTGTCACACATTGATCAACACACAGCTTTTACCTAAATCTTAGCCAATGAAGTGGTTCCTTCACTTTAGAAAACTAAATAAGACTTGTGTTTTATTTGTTGCTCTGCCATTGTTTTCATTTAAATTCCTGTTCAAAAAACTGGTTTCACGTAACAGGCTGTGAATGAAGCAGTTAATTCAACTTTGAAAGTAAAGTAAGATACTTATTTGTTTGGCTGCTGGGTGCTTGCGTTCACTGATTATCAGGGTAAAAACACTGCTTTCACCCAATGCTATGCCAAAACACTGATTTCTTCAGTGTTCAAAACCAAGCAGTATACTCATTTCATTGGCAGCTATGCACTTGTTTTCACTTCCAATGAATGTCAAAACACTGGTATTGCTCTGCCAAAGCTGCCGGTTCCTCACTTTGGAAACCTAAGTAAGATTCTTGTTTATTACTGTGCTATACATGGTGTTTTCAATTACATTGCACTTGAAAACAATGCCTTTCCCTAATGTAGGCTGAATCATTGAGTTCTTTGCTTTTGAAAACCATTGAAGGAACTTGTTTCATTGGCACATTTGCCTGTGTATTCATTTACAAACAACTTCAAGGCACTGGTTTCCCCTAACTCTCTGTGAATGTAGTGGTTACATCAAGATTGAAAGGTAAGTAAGATTCTTGTTTGTTTGGCTACTATGCCCTTGCTTTCACGCAATGGTCAACACACAGCTTTTACCTAAGGCTTAGCAAATGCAGTGGGTTCTTCACTTAACAAAACTAAATAAGATTTGTGTTTTATTTGATGCTCTGCCATTGTTTTCATTTAAATTAATGTTCAAAACACTGGTTTCATCTAACAGGCTGTGAATGCAGCAGTTAATTCAACTTTGAAAGTTTAGTAAGATTCTTATTTGTTTGGCTGCTGGGCGTTTTCTTTCAACCATTATCAGGGTAAAAACACTGCTTTCCCCTAATTCTATGCCAAAACACTGGTTTCTTCAGGTTTCCAAACCAAGCAGTATAGTCTTTACATTGGCAGCTACGCACTTGTTTAAAATTCCAATGAATGTCAAAACAGTGGCATTGCTCTGCCAAAGCTTCCGGTTCTTCACTTTGGAAACCTAAGTAAGATTCTTGTTACTTACAGTGCTATACATGTGTTTTCAATTCCAATGCACTTGAAAACACTGCCTTTCCCTAACGTGGGTTGAATCATTGAGTTCTTTGCTTTAGTAGTCCATTAAAGGAACTTGTTTAATTGGCTGATTTGCATGTGTATTCATTTACAAACAACTTCAAGGCACTGGTTTCACCTAATTCTCTGTGAATGCTGTGGTTACTTCAAGTTTGAAAGGTAATTTAGATTCTTGTTTGTTTGGGTGCTATGCCCTTGCTTTCACGCACTGGTCAACACACAGCTTTTACCTAAGGCTTAGCCAATGCAGTGGTTCATTCACTTTACAAAACTAAATAAGATGTGTGTTTATTTGAGGCTCTTCCATTGTTTTCACTTAAATTCATGTTCAAAACACTGTTTTCACCTAACAGGCTCTGAATGCAGCAGTTAATTCAACTTTGAAAGTTAAGTAAGATACTTATTTGTTTGGCTGCTGAGTGCTTGCGTTCACTGATTATCAGGGTAAAAACACTGCTTTCACCTAATGGTATGCCAAAACACTGGTTTCTTCAGGGCTCAAAACGAAGCAGTATACTCATTTCATTGGCAGCTATGCACTTGTTTTCCCTTCCAATGAATGTCAAAACACTGGTATTCCTCTGCCAAAGCTGCCGGTTCCTCACTTTGGAAACCTAAGTAAGGTTCTTGTTTCTTACAATGCTGTACATGAGTTTTCAATTACAATGCACTTGAAAACACTGTCTTTCCCTAACATGGGTTGAAACCTTGTTTTCTTTGCTTTAGAAAACCATTAAAGGAACTTGTTTCATTGGCTGAATCTCATGTGTATTCATTTACAAACAACTTCAAGGCACTGGTTTCACCTAACTATCGGTGCATGCAGTGGCTACATCAAGTTTGAAAGGTAAGTAAGATTCTTGTTTGTTTGGCTGCTATGCCCTTGTGTCACGCATTGGTCAACACACAGCTTTTACCTAAATCTTAGCCAATGAAGTTGTTCCTTCACTTTAGAAAACTAAATTAGACTTGTGTTTTATTTGATGCTCTGCCATTGTTTTCATTTAAATTCCTGTTCAAAAAACTGGTTTCACGTAACATGCTGTGAATGAAGCAGTTAATTCAACTTTGAAAGTAAAGTAAGATACTTATTTGTTTGGCTGCTGGGTGCTTGCGTTCACTGATTATCAGGGTAAAAACACTGCTTTCACCTAATGCTATGCCAAAACACTGGTTTCTTCAGTTTTAGAAACCAAGCAGTATACTCATTTCATTGGCAGCTCTGCACTTTTTTTCACTTCCAATGAATGTGAAAACACTGGTATTGGTCTGCCAAAGCTGCCGGTCCTCACTTTGGAAACCTAAGTAAGATTCTTGTTTCTTACAATGGTATACACGTTTTTTCAATTACCATGCACTTGATAACACTGCCTTTCCCTAACGTGGCTTGAATCATTGAGTTCTTTGCTTTAGAAATCCATTAAAGGAACTTGTTTCATTGGCTGATTTGCATGTGTATTCATTTACAAACAACTTCAAGGCACTGGTTTCACCTAATTCTCTGTGAATGCAGTGGTTAATTCAAGTTTGAAAGGTAAGTAAGATTCTTGCTGGTTAGGCTGCTATGCCCTTTCTTTCACTCACTGGTCAACACACAGCTTTTACCTAAGGCTTAGCCATTGCAGTGGTTTCTTCACTTTGCAAAATCAATAAGTTTTCTGTTTTATTTGAAGCCCTTCCAGTGTTTTCATTTAAATTCATGTTCAAAACACTGGTTTCACCTAACAAGCTGTGAATGCAGCAGTTAATTCAACTGTGAAAATTAAGTAAGATACTTATTTGGTTGGCTGCTGGGCACTTTCTTTCGCTCATTATCAGAGTAAGAACACTGCTTTCACCTAATGCTATGCCAAAACACTGGTTTCTTCAGTTTTCAAAACCAAGCAGTATACTCATTACATTGGCAGCTATGCACTTGTTTTCACTTTCAATGAATGTCAAAAGAATGGTATTGCTCTGCCAAAGCTGCCGGTTCCTCACTTTGGAAACCTAAGTAAGATTCTTGTTTCTTACAATGCTATACATGTGTTTTCAATTACAATGCACTTGAAAACACTGTCTTTCCCTAACGTGGGTTGAATCATTGAGTTCTTTGCTTTAGAAAACCATTAAAGGAACTTATTTCATTGTCTGATTTGCCTGTGTATTCATTTACAAACAAGTTCAAGGCACTGGTTTCACCTAACTCCCTGTGAATGCAGTGGTTACTTCAAGTTTGAAAGGTAAGTAAGATTCTTGTTTGTTTGGCTGCTATGCCCTTGCTTTCACGCACTGGTCAACACACAGCTTTTACCTAAGGATTAGCCAATGCAGTGGTTCATTTACTTTACAAATCTTAGTACAATTTGTCTTTTATTTGAGGCTCTTCCTTTGTTTTCATTTAAATTCGTGTTCAAAACACTGGTTTCACCTAACAGGCTGTGAATGCAGCAGTTAATTCAACTTTGAAAGTTAAGTAAGGTACTTATTTGTTTGGATGGTGGGCGCTGTCTTTCACTGATTATCAGAGTAAAGTGGTCTTAGTCCCGTTTGGGGACTTCATGCATTTATCCATGAAGTTTCTCTTAGGTCATGTCACATTTATTCCCCCTCAGGGCCCAACCATCCATGCATTCTTTATAAATTTGTAGTTTTTTGAGCTACACAAGACCCTGGCCCCTTCCTGGACATGGCAGTGATTAAGCTTGTGCATATCTGACCAACTGATGTGTCACAAGCACAGCAGGCACAATTATCAATGTTCACAGCTTTGCATGTGGCAGGTGCACAGCACATATCTCCATGCCCCCCGCAAATACCTGCATGCCACAGACAGTTCTCACCTGCACCTGTGTCAGAAGGTGACCAGAGTCTCCAGGCACCACATCACTGGATGCAAGGAGAGCAGGAGTGCTGCACATCCATGCACATCCATTACCCATCAGGGGGAGAAGTAGTGTCTGGCTGGTGTGGGATATTGGAAGCCCAGCTCCCTTTCCTCAAGGTGAACAAACTATGGCAACTTACACCCCAGAGCTCCCTGAGGCATCAGGCTGAAGCCAAGACCTCAGCAGTAATCACATTCTTGTTGGGGTTCTTCCCCTTTTCTCCTTGGCTTAACTCAACCATCTCACTAATTAATCACCATTACAAAGGTGTGATCTCAGGATCTGCATCTAGGAAACTCATATTAGGTTAGTCTACCACTATCTGTGATGTCTGAAAAATTGTTTGTGTTTAGTAACATCTTATAATTCAGAGGAACACTAATGCCAATGGAGATCACGTTTTTACCAAAATGATGTGATTTTGGAAGGGTCTTCCTGGGGTACCTTTCCCCACTTCAAGGGATGCTGCACGAGGTCAAGCTTCCAAGGTAATTGAATATAGGTTCTAGTTTATCCTCAGAATTCCACCCTTTCCTGAGAATTCTCTTTAAAGTGATGCATGTGCTTTTTCAGTCCTTCTTTCAGAGATAGACCCCTTACTATCTCCACCCTTCCCACACCATTATTCACCCCTCCATCCCACTGCAGCCTCTTGGGGACAGACTTCTTTATGGAGAGCTGAGTGGGACAACACTTAGTAATGCAATTCAGATTTTGGTCATATCTGGCATTATGTTTCTTTGATGTCCCAGCCATCAGCAAAAGCTGCCTTCTGTGGTCATAAATCATCATGTATATGTGTGGCCCAATCCTAAGATACTTGACAAGATCACACTTAGAGTCTGTAGTCCAGCATCAAAAAACTCCTGGGCATACCATTCATTCAACAAATGTTTATTAAGTACCTACTATGTGTCAGGCACTCTGCTTAGTGCTCAAATTGAATTAGGCAGTCAAGGTTATTATACTGTCAGTACTTACAGTATACTGTGGGCAGGCCCTCATTCACTTAACTCATATTACATTCCTTCTCTCTGTCAGTTACTATTCTATACGCTAGGAAGTCAACAGTGGGCCAAACAGACAAAGTACTACTCCCTCAAGGAGCTTATATGCCAGGAAAATATAAATGAGTAATTAGCAGTCGAGATACTTTCACATAGTTTTTAATGTTTTAAAGGAAATAAAGAGAATAATAAAGCATGACTATTTGGAGGACATAGTTTACTTAAATTGGTAACAAGTATTTTCTGAAGTGGTATATCAATTGAGACCTGCATAATGTAAAGGCTCAACCCAGGTGAAGTACAGAGAGCAAGGGAGGCACCCCAGCAGACATTTTGACAGACAGATAGCCAAGTTGTGTGACTGTATCAGGGGTAAGGGAAGTGGGAGGTGGCAAGGTTAGAGGGGAAGAAGTCAGGTCAAAAAGGACCTTGTAGACCTTGTGAGGAGTATTAGGAGAAAGAATTGCACAGTTTGTACTTTGGAAAAAGATCTTGGGATAAAGAGAGGCATTTGTTGACAATAATTTAGATATGACACTTTTTCTAAACCCAGAAGTTCATGACTTCCTCTTTCCCATTTATCAATATTTACCAGGAAATACCATAAACTACACAATGAAACATTTCCTACAAATTTAAACTTCCAAGTTATACAAAGTATGATATATGACAATAAAGAAATTAAATTAGAAATCAACAACATAGAGATATAAGGAAAAGACCCCAAAATTTAGAAACTCAATTAGGCACATCTAAATAGAGCATGGTTCAA
>JAQZBX010073359.1:0-14926 GCA_029593785.1 Cabassous unicinctus | reverse complement strand
TATTTATATATATATATATATATTTTTTTTTTTTTCCACCTAACAATACAGAATAGGGTTCAGTCCTTGGGTAATATTCACCCTTAAACTTGACACCGTTAAATACTATGACATGAAACTAATACAACTTATGTCATATGATAAGGGGAAAGGATAGGAAAGAAAACAAAGATATCCATTTTATGTACATATACAAACATACTTAAAACAAGGAAGGAATATTCATGACCATTACAGTCCTCATTTCTGTAACTGGTCACATGGTCAAAGTTCATATTTATCACTACCTTCTTCCACTACCCATTTCATGTTCCCTTTACCCTCAGCAAGCACCTCAGCTGGCTGTGGTTCTTTGCCTGGTGGCATGGCCCAACTTTAATTCCTGAAGATTCTGAGCCATTGTTAGTCCTGCCTGGATTGGGCAGAAATGGCCTGAAAAAAATGTTCTAGGGTTTAAGTCACCAGGGGAAGGCTAGACATGACCCAGAAGAGAAAGCAGCACAAGAAAAGAATTTTGATGGAAAGACTGTGAGTAGAAGCTGCAGCTGCAGCTGCCAGCACACACCCCCACCCCTGGCATAGACAGCTTTGAATTCTCTGGACTCTGGCCATCAACTATGTACAGTAGGGGCCACAGGAATCCACCACCCCAGGAAACAGGAGAGAGAGAGAGAGAGAGAGAGAGAGAGATGCAGCATAAGGATGATTCAGCTTTTGGCCAAAAAATTTGATCTGCTGTGTCTCATGAGCACTTCCAGGCTGGGTGGGATCATGCCATTGTTTGCCTTGGGAACTGGCATGGGACTTAAGAGATCCAACCCTCTCAATCACTCTCCCTACTGACCTGGACTGATTGTTGAGGATGCACAGAGGAGTGGCATTATTTCCTACCCAGGAAAATGGAGGAGGCTGCCAGCAAAGGTTGTAGAACAGCCTGTGAGGAAGTTTGAATTGCAAGGCTCAGAATAGTCTGAAAGCAGGACCCTCTGTCACATTGTGGCTGTCAGTGTTGCAGCAAACACACGCCAATCAGGCTTTGAACTGAGAGGGCTGCCAAAGAGCTCCATATGCTGGCAGACCAAAGAAGTACATGTGAAGAAGTTAAAAGTAAATAAGAGAGGCATTTTTCAGCCTTTACAGCCTCCCTCCCCAAGGCCTATGGAAGTGGGTCTGAAACCCATTACTGGGTCCAGGGCCCAGATTTAAGAAGCTAACATGGACAATCCTAAAGACCCAGAGAAAGTTAAGCCAAGAATCAAAGAACAACAGTAACACACAGACTCCCACCACTAAATCCCTAAGTAACAGAGAGAGAATGTGTAGCAGAGTAAACTCACCATCATAATCAGATACCTAGACCTCAGCAAAAAATTAAAAGCTATACTAAGAAAATGGCAGATATGGCCCAAGCAAAGGATTATATCAAAGCCCCAGATGAGACACAGGATTTGAGACAACTAATCAATGATGTTCATACAAATCTCAAAAATCAAATTAATGGGTTGAAAGATAATATGGCTAAAAAGATAAAGGACATCAAGAATATACTGAGCAAACACAAAAAAAGAATTTGAAAACCTGAATAGAAAAATAACAGAACTAATGGGAATGAAAGATGCAATAGGTGAGATCAAAAACACATTAGAGGCATACAACAGCAGAGTCAAAATAATAGAAGAAAAATAAGTGATGCAGAAGACAGCTGAAATTGAAGAGAGAGAAGAACAGAGAGATAAGAATGGAAAAAATTGAGCAGGGGCTCAGAGAGTTGAATGATAACACAAAACACAACAACATACGTGTTGAAGAGAAGGGAGAATGGACATAAAGAGTATTTGAGGAAATAATGGCTGAAAATTTCCCAACTCTCATGAAAGAAATGAATTTACATGAAACAAGTTCAGTGTACCCCACTCAGAATAAATCTGAATAGACCTACTCCAAGACACATACTACTCAGAATATCAAACATCAAAGATAAAGAGAAAATTCTGAGAGCAGCAAGGGAGAAGCAAACTGTCACACACAAGGGGTTGGGACAAGATACTCCACTCAAACAGTAACCAAAAAGAGGAGGAGTAGCTATACTAATATCAGACAGAACAGACTTTAAATGCAAAAACATTATAAGAGATACAGAAGACCATTATATATTAATAAAAGGGACAATCCACCAGGAAGAAATAGCAGTCATAAATATCTATGTACCCTACCAGGGTGCCCCAAAATACTTGAGGCAAACTCTGGCAAAAAAATGAAGGGAGAAAAGACATCTCTACAATAATAGTTGGAGACTTCAACACATCACTCTCATCATTAGATAGAACAACTACACAGAAGATCAAAAAGGAAACAGAGAACTTGAAAAATATGATAAATGACCTAGACCTCACAGATATATACAGAATGCTGCATCCAAAATCAGCTGGTTATACATTCTTCTCAAGTGCTCATGGCTCTTTCTCTATAATAGACCATGTATTGGGACACAAGGCAGGTCTCAATAAATATAAAAAGATTGAAATTATACAAAGCACCTTCTCAGATCATAGTGGAATAAAACTAGTAATCAAAAATAGATGGGAAAGTGGGAAATTTGCAAAAGTATGGAGACTAAACAATCAGTGGACCAAAGAAGAAATCGTAAGAGAAGTTAGACAAATGAAAATGAGAACACAACTTATCGAAACTTATGGAAAACAGTGAAGGCAGTGCTGAGAGGGAAATTTATAGCCCTAAACACCTATATTAAAAAAGAGGAAGGAGCTAAAATCAAATATCTAACTGAACAACTGGAGAAACTAGAAAAAGAACAGCAAGCCAACCCGAAAGCAAGCAGAGGAAAGAAATAATAAAGATTAGAGCAGAAATAAATGAAACTGAGAACAACAACAACAACAACAACAACAACAAAAAGTTGAGAAAATCAACAAAACCAAAAGCTGGTTCTTTGAGAAGATCAGTAACATTGACAAATGCTTAACTAGACTAACAAAGAAAAAGAGAGAAGATGCAAATAAATAAAATCAGAGATGAAAGGGGGAAGTTACGACTGACCCCACAGAAAGGAAAGGGATCAGAAGAGGATATTATGAGAAACTGTATGCCAACAAACTAGACAACCTAGATGAAATGGACAAATTCCTAGAAATGCAAAAACAACATACATTGTCTCTGCAAGAAATACAAGAACTCAACAAGCCAATCAGATTTAAAGAGATTGAAACAGTCATTAAAAATTTCCCAACAAAAAAAGTGTCTAGGACCAGATGGTTTCACAGGTGAATTCTACCAAGCACTATGAGAAGAATTAACAGCGATCCTGTTTAAACTCTTCCAAAATATTGAAGAGGAAGGAAAATTACCCAATGCGTTTTATGAGGTCAACATCACCCTAATACCAAAGCCAGAAAAATATACTACCAGAAAATAAAATTACAGAACAATCTCTCTAATATCTCTATCTGATATGCAAGGGTGGTTGAACATAAGAAAACCAATTAATGTAATATACCATATTAACAAATTGGAGGAAAAAATAAAAATGAATGATCATCTTGATCGATGCAGAAAAGGAATTCGACAATTTCAGCATCCTTTCTTGATAAAAACACTTCAAATGATAAGAATAGAAGGAAAATCCCTCAATATAATAAAGTCCTATATGAAAAACCCACAATCAAGGTCATACTCAATGGGGAATGGTTGAAAGCTTTGCCAGTAAGATCGGGAACAAAACAAGGATGCCCACTATCACCACTGTTATTCAATATTGTGCTAGAAATTCTAGCTAAAGCAATCAGATAAGAAAAAAATAAAAAATAAAAGGCATCCAAATAGGAAAAAAGGAAGTAAAAGTCTCACTATTTGGAGATGACATGATCCTATACTTAGAAAATTCTGAAATGTTATGACAAAACTACTTGAGCTAACAAATAAGTTCAGCAATATAGCAGGATACAAGATCAACATGCAAAAATCAGTAATGTTTCTGTATACTAGTATTGAACAATCTGAGGAGGAAATCAGGAAAAACTTCCATTTACAATAGCAACAAAAAGACTCAAATAACTAGGAATCAATTTAAACAAAGATGTACAGGATCTATATTCAGAAAACAAAACAATGCTGAAAGAAATCAAGGAAGACCTAAACAAATGGAAAGACATTCTGTGTTCATGGATTAAAAGACTAAACATCATGGAAATGTCAATCCTACCCAAACTGATTTAAAGATTCAGTGAAATACCAATCAAAATCCCATCAGCCACTTTACAGAAATAGAAAAGGCAATAACCATATTCATTTGGAAGGGAAAGGGCACCCGAATAGCCAAAAGCATCCAAAGAAAAAGAAGAGCAATGTGGGAGGACTTTCACTGCCTGACCTTGAAACATATTACAAAGCTACAATGGTCAAAACAGCATGGTGTTGACATGAAGATAGATACATTGATCAGTGAAATATAATTGAGAGTCCAGAAATAAACCCTCACCTCTATGGCCAACTGGTTTTTGACAAACCTACCAAGTCCACATTACCAGGACCAAACAGTCTCTTCAACAAATGGTGCTGGGAGAACTGGATTTCCATAAGCAAAAAAATGAAAGAGGACCCCTATCTCACTCCCTATACAAGAATCAACACAAAATGAATCAAAGACCTAAATATAAAAGTCAGGACCATAAAACTACTAGAAGAAAATGTAAGGAAACATCTTCAAGACCTGGCATTAGGTGGTAGTTTCTTGGATCTTACACCCAAAACATGAACACACACAAAAAAATAGATAAGTGAGACTTCTTCAAAATTGAATATTTTTGCACCTCAAAGAACCTTGTCAAATGGGTAAAAAGATGGTCAACTCAATGGGAGAAAATATTTGGAAATCATATATCCAAGAAGGGTTTAATATCCGTGATATATAAAGAGATGCTACAACTCAACGATAAAAAGACAAACTACCCAATTAAAAATGGGCAAAAGGGAAGCAGATGTGGCTCAAGCAACTGAGGTCCTGCCTACCACATGGGAGGTCCCGGGCTTGGTTCCCCATGCCTCCTAAAGAAGATGAGTAAGACAGTGAGCTGATGCGACAGTCTGGTGCAGTGAGCTGACACAACAAGATAATGCAACAAGAAACACAAGCAGGAAAACGTAATGAGAGGCACAACAAAGCAAGGAGTGGAGGTGGCTCAAGTGATTAGGCACCTCCCTCCCACAAGAGAGGCCCCCAGTTCGGTTCCCAGTGCCTCCTTAAAAAAAAGGAAGACGGGCAGACAGCAAGTGCAAACAACAAGGAGGAAGGGGAGAAATAAATAAATCTTTTTTTAAAAATGGGCAAAAGGCTTAAATTGACCATTGTCCAAAGAAGGAATACAAATGGCGAAAAAACACATGAAAAAAAAATGCTCATCACTAGTGATTAGGAAAATGCAAATCAAGGCTATGGTGAACTATCATTTTACACCTATTAGAATGGCCACTATTAAAAAGACAGAAAGGTTACAAGGATAAAGAGAGATAAGGGAGCTTATTCACTGTAGGAGGGAATGTGGAATGGTACAGTCACTGTGGAGGACTGTTTGGCAGTTCCTATAGAAGTTGAATATAGATTTGCCTCATGACCCGGCAATACCATTACTAGGTATATATGCAGAAGAACTGAAAGCAATGACACGAATAGACATGTGCACACCAAAGCTCATAAAGGCATTATTCACAATTGCCAAAAGATGAAAACAACCCAGGTGCCCATCAACTGATGAATGGATAAACAAATTTTGGTGTATACACACAATGGAATATTATGCCACTGTAATGTAAAAAGAAATGAAGTCGTGAAGCATATGACAACATAGAAGAACCTGGAAGACATTAAGTTGAGTAAGCAAGCCAGACACAAAATGACAAATACTGTATGATTATGCTATTATGAACTAAATATATTGTGTAAACTCATGGAGATAATAAATAGAATGTAGGTCGTCAGAAAGCAGAATGAGGTTAAGGAATGGAAAACTGAGAGTTAAACTGTGCAGAACTGGTGAAAAGTTTGTTTCATAATCTTTAGAAACAAATAGAAAAGGTAAAAGCCCATCACAGTGTTTGTAACTAGCAGTGCTTTTATATGGTTATAACAGTGGTTGAAAGGGAAAGTCTAAGGTCATGTATATTACTAGAAGGAAAGCTAAAAAATGTAACATGGGACTGTATAGCATAGGAACTTTCATGTGAAATATAAATATGAGTAATAGTGCATATATAAGACTTTTTCTTTGAAACTGAACAAAGGTATGTTAATGTTACAAAATGTTAATACCAGACAAAAAAATTATGCTAAGTGAAAGAAACCAGACACAAAGTACCACATATTGTATGCTTCCATTTATTAAAAATATAAATATAAATCAATTTATAAAGATGGAATTAGATTAGTGGTTATGTAAGGCTGGGTAAGAATAGAGGGATTGAGAAGTGACTGCTAAGGCATGTGGAGTTTTTCTTTTTGGAGTAATGAAATTATTCTAAAATTTTTGTGGTGATGAATGCACAACACTGATTACACTAAATGCCATTGATTGTACACTTTGGATGGATTGTATGGTATGTGAAAATATCTCAATAAAACTGCTTTTAAAAAACTTAAAATAGGGAAGCGGCTGTGGCTCAAACA
Source organism: Cabassous unicinctus (assembly GCA_029593785.1). NCBI lineage: Eukaryota > Metazoa > Chordata > Mammalia > Cingulata > Chlamyphoridae > Cabassous > Cabassous unicinctus. The sequence goes on along the minus strand of JAQZBX010073359.1, from coordinate 8,250 downwards.
ATTGGGCTCCCGTTTACCATATGGAGGACCCAGGTTCGATCCCCGGGACCTCTAGGTAGAAAAAGAAAAAAAGCATCCCAGACCTGCACGGTGAGGCACAGGCCCCCGTGCAGCAAAGGACACACCAAAAAGACTATGACACAATCAGATAGGAAAAAAAAAAAAAAAGTGGCCATTCCACCATTCTATCAATCCAGTTGCTTCAGGAAGATAGGGAACACGGTGAGACCATGAATTCCATGAGCATGTGCTCATTCTCACACATCATTTGCTGTGAAGCGGGTTCCTTGATCAGAAGTAATGCTGTGTGGAATACATGGCAGTGGATAAGATATTTGGTAAGTCCATGGATCGTAGATTTGAGAGAAATATTGCATGCAGGGAAGGCAAACCCATGTCCAGAGTATGTGTCTATTCCAGTTAGAACAAATAGCTGCCCCTTCCATGAAGGAAATATTGCAATGTAATCAACCTGCCACCAGGTAGCGGGCTGATCACCTCAGGGAATGGTGCCATATCAGGGACTGAGTTGGGTCTCTGCTGCTGGCAGATTGGGCATTCAGCAGCGGCTGTAGCCAGGTCAGCCTTGGTGAGGGGAAGTCCATGTTGCTGAGCCCATGCATAACCTCCATCCCTACCTCCATGGCCACTTTGTTCATGGGCCAATTGGGCAATGACACAAGTGGCTGTGGAAAGAGGCTAAGCATTAGCCACAGAATGGGTCATCTTATCCACTTGATTATTAAAATCTTCCTCTGCTGAAGTCACCCCTGGTGAGCATTCATATGGAATACAAATATTTTCATGGTTTTTTTTTTTTTTTTTTTGCCCACACAGAAAGCTTTTCTTCAAACCTCTTTGTCACCAATTTTCCAATCATGCTCTTTCTAAGTCCTTGACCATCCAGGTATGAATCAGTGAGCAAATGGACCTCCAGCCATTTCTCCTTCCATGCAAAATGATAAATCAGTCGCACTGCTTAAAGTTCTGCCCACTAGGAGGATTTCCCCTCACCACTGTCCTTCAATGACATCCCAGAAAGATGCTGCAGTGCTGCAGCTGTCCACTTTCAAGTGGTACCTGCATATCGTGCAGAACCATCTGTAACCAGGCCCGTTTTCTTTTCCTCAGCCTATTGATTGTAAGAGAAGAGGCCACCCAAGAGGCCACAGCGGTGGGCTGGGAAAGAGAAGGTTGTGTGGCAAGAGTTGTGACCAAGGGCATTTGTGTCACTTCCTCATGTAACTTACTTGTGCTACTCGAGCCCTATGTCTTACATACCACTTCCACTTTATGATGGAGTGCCGCTGTGCACGCCCAACTCTATGGTTGGGTGGGTCAGACAATACCCAGCTTATCATAGGCAGTCAGGTCTCATGGTAACTTGGTGGCCCGTTGTTAAGTGTTCAGTCTCTACTAAGGTCCAGTAGCAGGCCAAAAGCTCTTTCGCAAAAGGAGAGTAGTTAACTGCAGAGATTAGCACAGTTTTGCTCCAAAATCCTAAGGATCTGCATTGTGATTCTCCTATAGGGTCCTGCCAAAGGCTTCAGACACATCTCTATTTGCCACTGACCCTCCCAGAACCATTGTATCTGTTGGAATATATGGCCCAAGTGGCAGTGCAGCTTGCACAGCAGCCTGGACCTGCCACAGAGCCTCCTCTTGTTCTGGTCCCAGTCAAAACTAGCAGCTTTACTGGTCATTCGGTAAACTGGCCACAGTAGCCCACCCAGATGAGGAATATGTTGTCTCCAAACTCAGAAGAGGCCAAGCAAGTGTGGTGCCTCTTTTTTGTTCATAAGAGGGGCCAGATGCAGCAGCTTATTCTTTATTTTAGAAGGGATATCTTGACATACCCCACACCACTGAACACTGGAAACACTAGAAATTTCACTGAGGTGGAAGACCCCTGTAGTTTTGTTGGATTTATCTCCCATTTCTCTCGTGCAAATGCCTTAGCAATAAGTATAGAGTATTTGCTACTTCTTGCTCACTAGGTCCAGTCAACATGATATCATCAATATAATGGGCCAATGTAATATCTTGTGGGAGGGAGAGACAATCAAGATCCCTGTAGACAATATTATGACATAGGGCTTGAGAGTTGATATACCCTTAAGGTAGGATAGTGAAGGTATTTTGCTGCCAGTTGAAAGCAAACTGTTTTGTGTGGTCCTTACTAATGGCAATTGAGAAAAAAGCATTTGCCAGATCAATAGCTGCGTAGCGGGTTCTAGGAAACGCATTGATTTGCTCAAACAATGATACCATATCTGGGACAGCAGCTGCAATTGGAGTCACCACCTGGTTACGTTTACAATAATCCACTGTTATCCTACAAGCTCTATCTGTTTTCTGCACAGGCCAAATAGAAGAGTTGAATGGGGATGTGGTGGGAATCACTACTCTTGCATCCTTCAAATCCTTGATCGTGGCACTGATCTCCAAAATCCCTCCAGGAATCCAATGTTGCTTTTAATTTACTATTTTGCTAGGTAGGGGCAGTTCTAGAGACTTCCACTTGGCCTTTCCTACCTTAATAGCCCTCACTCCACAAGCCAGGGATCCATTGTGGGGATTCTGCCAATTACTGAATATGTCTATTCCAGTTATGCATTCTGGAACTGGGGAATACCACAGAAAGTGTCCGGGGACCTATTGGACCCACTGTGAGATGGACCTGAGCTAAAACTCCATCGATCACCTGACCTCCATAAGCCCCTACTCTGACTGGTGGACCACAGTGACGTTTTGGGTCTCCTGGAGTTAATGTCACTTCTGAGCCAGTGTATAGTAATTCCTGATATTTCTGATCATTTCCTTTTTCCCCAATACATAGGTACTCTGGTAAAAGGCCGTAGGTCTTCTTGGGGAAAGGTAGGAGGAAGATTAACAGTATAAATTTTTGGCAGTGTAACAGGATCCTTCCCCAATAAGGCCTGGCCTTCCCCTTATTCAAGGGGCTCTGGGTTGGTAAACTGTCTCAAGTCTGGAAATTGATTAAGGAGCTGTGACTCTGTTTCTGTAATTCAAGTTAGGGTTTTGTTCACTTAAACTAGAACTCTTCTACTTATACATATCAAGTAGGAGTTTAGTAGACTGCTTGTCTATTTTACTTCTAGGTACCCCATGATCTTTTAGCCAATGCCATAGGTCTATGTGACTCAGACTCTTGATTGCAGCTTTGAGTCTGCCTTTCATTGTGGTAGCCATGCCCACCTTGATTTGGTGATTAAATGCTGCTACTTGTTCAGCCAGCCTGGGATCCAATCATCCCCATAGTGTTTAAGGATTCTAGTTCCACGACAGCAGTTTCCACAGTAATATCTGCCCTGCAGAGAAGAGCAACCACAGAGCTCTTCAGGGAAGATGGGGTTAGTCTCACAAATTTTTTCCTCACAGACGTGGTAAAAGGTACATCCTCTGGACATTCCTGGGGTGGGTAGGCAGGTCTTAAATGGTAAATCTATTCTAGCATTCCAATCTCTCTAAGTCTCTGAATCCTCTCATCTTCAGTATACCAGGGCAAATCTGGCATCTCAACTTCAGGCATTGTCAGCCATCTTTGGTCTATGTTTCAGCCAACCAACTAAACAAACTGTTAGAGCCCTTTCTAACCCCTCAAGCTATAACACTGAATCCAGAATCTCTGTTTAGCAGGCCCATATCAGTAAAGTAAGCCTGATTCAACTTTATATTCCTTCTACCCTTATCCCATAGCCTTAATATCCATTCCCACATATATTCCCTTGATTTTAGTCCATATAAATTGGAAAAATCATGCAATTCTTTTCGAGTATAGCATACTCCCTCATGGGTCACACTTTGCACTTGACCTTTGGGGACTTGTTGGGATCTACAAATCTAAATTCCATAGGGCAGGCTGCAAGCCAGGGACTCAGATGAAGGTCCTCATTGAATTCCCCAGGAGACCCTTGCTTTCTGAAGTACAGATGGGGATTCTCCCTCTGAAAGCTGATATCACTTATTCTTTTAAGGCTTTCAACTGATTAGATGAGAAGTCACTCATTGCTGATGGCAATCTCCTCAGTTGGTTGTAGATGTAAACAGTCATCTATGCAATCAGCTCACTGATGATTAAAATTCATGAAATGTGGAGTGGGTGTAGCTTCACACATACAAGGTCCCAGTTTCAATCCCTGGTACCTCCTGAAAAAAAAAAAAATGATATGTCCTTATATAACAATTAGCCCAGTGCTTGATTGATCAAAAGACTTTACCTGGCTGAGTTGACACATTAGCCTAACCATCACAGAAGTTTTGGTAAAATTGACCAATGTAGTCATCTGATCCTGGGCTTTTCTTATTTGGGTGATTTTTGATTACTGATTGTATTAGTTGGGATTCTCAGGGAAGCAGAACCAACACATATAATGAAATTTATTAAAGAAATTTTCTCATGCAACTGTGGGGATTGTGAAGTCCGAATTCTGTAGAGTGGACCACAAGTTGGGAATTCTGATAAAAGTTTCAGTAAATTCTCCTGGAGAAACTAGCTGGTTGAAATAGAGATAGAAATTCTTCTTTCTCACTGCTGAAATCATCGGGTCTCTCTTTAAGGCCTTCTGCTGTTTGGATGAGACTTCTCACATTGCTGAAGGCAATCTCCCTTATTGATTGTAGACATAAGCCATAGATGAAATCAACTGACTAATGATTTAAATCCACAAAATATCCTGACACTAAACAATCAGGCTAGTGTTTACTTCACCAAATAACTGGACACCATAACCTAGCCAAGCTGACACATGAACTTAACCATAAGACTGATTCAATTTCTCTACTTGTTTTTGGTCTGTTGAGATCTTCTGTTTCTTCTTGATTCCATGTAGGTAGTTTGTGAGTTTCTAGGAATTTTTCCATTTTATCTAGGTTATCTAATTTGATGAAGTACAGGTGTTCATAGTATCCTTTTAGAATTGTTTTTATTTCTGTGGGGTTGGTAGTAATGTCTCCCCTTTCATTTCTGATTTTAGTTATTTGTGTCCTCTCTTTTTTCTTTGTCAGTCTAGCTAAAGACTGTTGATTTTATTGAATTTTTCAAAGAGCCAACTTTTGGATTCATTGATTCTCAATTTTTTTTTGTATTTTCTATTTCAATTATCTCCACTCTAACATTTGTTATTTCTGACCTGTTGACTTTAGGTTTGGTTTGCTCTTCTTTTTCTATATTCCACTCTTATGAAGTTAGAGCTCTGTTTAGAGTTCTTTCTTCTTTTATAAGGTAAGCATTTAGAGCTGTAAATTTCCATCTCACACTGCCTTTGAGGCATTCCATAAGTTTGGTTTTTATTTGCCTAAAGATATTTCCTAATCTCCCTTGTGATTTTTCTTTGACCCATTTGTTGTTTAAGAATGTGTTTTTTCATTTTCACATATTTGTAAATTTTCCCATTCTCCCTCTGTTATTGATCTCTAGCATCATTCCATTATTGTCATTAAAAATACATTGTATGATTTTAATATTTTTAATCTCATTAAGACTTGTTTTGTGACCTAACATTTTGGTTGTAGAGTGAGTTGCTATAAGGTGTGTTATGGGAATTCTGGCTCAGGCACAATAGAAACTTTTAGCAAATGACCACTTTATTATTTACACAGTACAAAAGGTCCAAAAGAGCAGGGGAAGAGATCTCATTGTGGCCTGCCTCCTGGGGAGGCCAAACTGCTTGGGTCAGTGTTGGTGGAATGGCAGCTCCACACACCCCACTCCACATCAGAGAGGAGAGACCCTGTGCTATTCAAGTGTGAAGTATTTCTCCATCCCAGGGGGGGAAGGGGTCCTGCTACTGAGAATTCCTGCACAGACAAGCATCTGGGGCTGCTTATTCCGGGTTTCCAAATTTAAGGTCTGATCAGGCCTTTTTGTTAGATCTAACATCTCCCTTGTGTTGCAGAATGGAAACAGACTGACACTTAGTGGCATGATAGAAAAGGAGGTTGGAGTAGGCACTGGCTGGTAGATGGCCTCTGAGTGTGTTCATGCCTCCCAGTGATTGTATACCGTGGAGAATGATCCATGTGCACTAAAGAAGAATGTGTATTCTTCTCCTGCTGGACGAAGGGTTCTATATTTGTTGGTTAGATGTAGTTGGTTTATAGTATTATTCAAGTCTTCTATTTCCTTATTGATCTTCTGTCTAGATGTTCTATCCATTATTTAAAGTGGTACATGGAAGTCATCTATTGTTAATGTAGAACTTTCTATTTCTCCCTTTAAATATATCAATATTTGCTTCATATATTTTGGGGCTCTGCCATTAAGTACATATGTATTTATAGTTATTAGTTTTCTTGTTGAATTGACCCCTGTACCAGTATATATATATATGCACACACACACATATATATATATACACACACATACCAGGGACCTTCTTGCCCCTTGTAACAGTTTTTGACTTAAAACCTATATTTTATATTAGTATGGCTAACCCAGTTCTTCTTTTTACTATTTGCAGCAAATATTTTTTCCATCCTTTCACTTTTAACCTACTTGTATCTTTGAATTTAAGTTGAGTCTCTTGTAAACAGCATATAGTATAGTCGTGCTTTTTAATCCATTCTACCAATCTCTGCCTTTTGACTGGAGAATTTAATCCATTTACATTGAAAGTAACTGCTGATAATGCGAGACTTTCTACTTCCACTTCGTTCTTTGGTCTTTGTAAGTCTTATATATTTTCTGTGTCTCAATTCTTCTGTTAATATCTATTTTCATATTTATTTGATTTATTTGTATTTAACATCCTATATCTATAACAATCATGTTTGATTGATACCAACTGAACATCAGTATTATACACAAACAGTTCCTATACTCCTCCATCTTCCCACCTTTTGTTGTACTTGTTTAAAAATATATCTTTATACATTGTATGTCCCAAATCATAGCTTTATCATAACTTTTTATACATTTGCATTTTTGAACCTATAAGAAGTAAAAAAAAGTAGAATTGCATACCAAAAATGCAATAAACCTGTATGGGCATTTTTAATCACCCAAATGGTTACCTTTACCACTTTATTTCTTTATGCCACTTTGATCCACTGTCTATTTTACTTTTCATTCAATGAAAAAAACTACGTTTAGCATTGCTTGTAGGGCAGGTCTAGTGGTAACAAACTCTCTCAGCCTTTGTTTGAGAATGTCTTAATCTCTCCCTGTCAATCAAAAGATCTTAAATCCAGAAAAATTATCCTTCAAAAATGAAAGAGAATTTAAGATATTCTCAGATAAACAAAAACTGAGATGATTTGTTGCTAGCCCTACCAAAATACTAAAAGGAATCCTTCAAACTGTAATGAAAAAACACAAGGCAGTAACTCAAATACGCAAGAATAAATAAAGACTGCTAGTAAAGGTAACTGCATAAGTAAATATGAAAGACCATGCAAATGTAATTTTGTTTGTACCTCTTTTTTTCATTTTCATTTAAAGACAGATTCCTAAAGAAACAATTATAAAAGTGTATTTCTGGACTTACAATGTATATGTAATTTGTATAACAATAATAACAAAGAAGAGGGAAGGGAACAGAAGTATACAGGAGCAAAGATTCTTTTTTTAAACAAATCAATTTTATTGATACATGTTAATAAAGCATACAATTCATCCAAAGTATACAATCAATGGTATCTGCTCTAATCACAGTTGTGTGTTCATCACTTCAATCATTATTAGAGCATTTTCATTATTTCAATAATAATAATAATAATAAACAGACAAACCAAGAAAATTCTTCACCTCTTAATCTCTCTATGCTTCCTCCACTGTACATAGATGCTTGTTTCTGCTTATTCTATCCAAAGTGTATAATCAGTGGTTTTTAGTAGTATCATAATGTTTTACATTCATCACCTCATATATTTTAGAACAATTTCATTACTCCAAAAAGAAAGACTCCACACCCCTTAGCATTGAATTTTAGGTTTCCATTGCATTTGGGTATGCTTGATAATATACTATTTTTTTTCAATATATTTTAAATTTTATATCAGAATATAAATGTCATTTTTCTATATAGAAAATACATAAAATCTTGTTAACCCTAAAAAATACATTTTCTAATGATTTAGTACTAACATTATGACATTAAAGAAGAACAAATGAGATTAAAAATAACTGAAAAAATAAAAATCAATTTTGGCCAGCAGCTACTAAATTTAAGAAAAGGAAATGCTCCAGAATTGATTTTAAAAGGAAAATATGTAAAAAAAAAAAAAAAA
>JAQZBX010073358.1:0-14953 GCA_029593785.1 Cabassous unicinctus | reverse complement strand
AAGCTGAGCTGGGCTTTTGCTCTGAACGTTCACTCCCCACAGTTTATTACCCTATTAAAGATCATAGAAAATGGAGAGTGTATGTTCTGTAGAGAAAAAGGCATTGAGGGTTTATGAAATAATTACCACTTTCTGTGGACAAGAAGTTCTCTCCTTCATCTTAGCATAGCACAGGAGACTCCAGCCCTGCACAGAAAGAATGCATGCTCAGATTTCATTCTTGTATATCTTTGCCTCCACTTAAGTAGTGTTCTGGGAAAGAGAAAAGCCTTCTGTAATTCCAGATATACAGATGCTTCATTTAGAATGAAATGCAGGATGTCTATTATTCCCAAATTCTTAAGCCTGTAAATTTATGAAAATTGTTATCTCAGGGAAATGTGAATTAATGGAAATGATGCTATGAAAACAAAAGGAAATTCCTTACGTCTCAGAAGACCAGTGCAGACACCTCATCTCCTGATAGTAGTTGCATTGGCACTGAGTCTCACAAAAGGGTGGGAGGTGCTGAGAGGACTGTGAACATACGTGATAGCTCTGCAGGCGAGCCATTCTAACACTCCAAGGCTTAGCGCTGTCTCTTTTCACAGACTTCACCTCGGATTCACAGTAGCTCTCTCTCCTTGCCTTCTCCTGGGCCTCAAAATCTTTCTCTCCCCTGCTCATCTCCTCTCTACTTTGACTCATTTCCACATGCAAGCGAAACATTGGATTTTGGAATTCTAGGAAAGGATAATGAAAGCAGAGGCATGGTCTGGCTGCGTCTGATCCTTAAATGGCCCCAACTTTAAATGTGAGCAGTGCTGAGCCCAAAGCAGTATCACTCTAGAGCTTGCCAAAAGGACTCAAAATTTGCATACTGAGGAAGCTTGAGATAAAGGCAACAGGCTTGCTGTCTGAAGATGCTGTCCCTCTTAGCAAAACTTAATTTCACTGCCTTTTAGGACAATTTCCTTTTAATACGATTACATTTAATGCTTCCTCTTATTTGTTAAGAGAAAGGGAAGCCTTGTAATGAGTGGAAAGTGATTTTAAAGCTAAAGGGCAAAGCCTGCTTTTGATGATCTGTATTTAAGTTGTAGATAGTCTACTCTGTAGACTCACAGTGATGATTTTGTGACACGCTAGATGTTGGTGTGCAGTACTATTTTAGTCCTGAAATGTCAATTCATTATCTACTCTTTAGTAAGAATTCATCTCAAAAGGATGTACAGCCTGCAGTTATTAAGGCTTACAAATGCAAACTTACACTTGCTGATTTGCTAACAAATCATCTTTCGTATTGAATCACCTAAGCCAGGCTTTATGAACCATTTTTAAGGATTAGCTGATCCATATGATCTGCCTGACTTCTGTGTTTTTCCCCATAAGTGATATAATGCTTTGCACGTGGTAAGTGCTCAATTAAACATAACTCGAATTGAGTTTCATCTTCATTTATTTAGAGAGGTACAGAATCTACATGGAAAAGACTGCCTAAAACCTCCACATTTACACCAAATTAAAAACATGACCTTTTAGGTCTTGCTATTTCTCCCAAATGCCAGGGACATATTAAGAACAAACTTTATTTAAGGTCATATTCTCATGCTGTCACAAAATGACAGAGCTCAGAAAGTATTAGGTGAGGGTTGAAGGCACTTCAAGGTTCCGTTGATGTACACAGCAATATAGCCTAGTCCCTGCCCAGGCAGATTAACTGTAAAGCTTGCAGAGCTTCTGCTCCAGCACCCCTTGCTTGCCTTCTAAGGGGAGTGTCCTGGCATCATTTTCACATGTCCATATATATTTGTAAAATTTGGAAAAGTAAAATATTTTAACCATGATTGACTTAATTAGAAGCCTTCCCCCTATCATGCTTCCCTTTGTGTCAGGTGACACTTCAGGGATCCTGATAAGAGCAAGATAAACAGAAAATCCATCCTCTTTGTATTTAGTTGCATGGATACACGTATGTGATTCTGAGTCTCTGTTGTGTATGATGAAGTTACTGCTAAACTATCTCAGTGGAAGACTGACTCCCAGCAATCCTGCCTCCTCTTACTCATGAAGATGCAGGGACAGAGATTTACCATGATCTGAATGTGATCTACTGTGACCCACACTGGAAGCATGTGGGAGAAACAGGGTTTAAAATGTAGAGCTCTGGAAGCTAGTCAGTGTAAACTTGAAAACTAAGGATTCGGTTCTTAATACCAAATCAAAGGGAAAAGAACTCTTCACTTAAGTATATACTAAATCATATAGTATATATAACTGTAAGCATACCGTATAGCTGCGATTTTTTATAAGAATCATGTAAAATAGAAAATTATTGGGTTTACAGTACATAAACCTATAACAACTACACCAGCCTGTGAAATCACATGTTTTATGCATCCTAAAGTGTCAGGTCACATCTTAGATATGATCCACCTAATAAAGTCTGGTAATTCCAGATGAAATAGCATGAAAACTCCCACTGACTTAGCAAAACAGGCTAAAGAAAAAAATGTTCAAGTGACAAACTCCTACACATATTTATCAATGGGTCAGAGGTATGCTGTAATAGTAATTCTGATACACAGTTACACAGTAAAGTGTATCATAGCAGTGATGATAGCACTTTAATTCCCCTTGTTCATGCCTTAATACCAGATGGATTTTGAGATATTTTAATAATCCTAGACCATACTAATATTGAAATGTGACTGGAAGGAAGATTCCTAGTGGGAGCCAACAATGTAAACTGAAAGGAAGAAGATTGGTGGAAGTTTCAAAATGCAGTAACCTCCTTCAAGTATTTCTGTCTGCCTTGCTATCTGCCTTCTACTTTGTATCTTCCTTCCTTCTGAAATAATTCAGATGAAATGCCATTGAGTGGGGCCAAGCCAGATGGTGGAGGGACAGCAGGCCACATGGGGTGCTGGAATCCAGGGTAAGGAGGGTGGTCATGTGGGAAACAGAGGCAGTGCTAAGCTTCGGCTGTCAGAGACTGAAAAGGGTGAGGGAGGGGTTCCCATGGGGCAGGATGAGGGCAACAGGCAAGAAAAGGGTGTCAGAGCCAACAGGATGAGGAGGGGTCTTTATAGAGGGTGGTACCATCACAGATTGTTGGAGTCAAAACAGGTGAAAAGGTGCCCATGTAAGGGGATGATCAGCAACCTGGAACAGGCTGGTAGAACCCCTGCTAGGTGAGGAGAATAGCAAGACGTGTTATGTCAAAGCACCAGTCCAAGTGAGGGAGGTGTCCCCACGGAAGAGGGCGGTGGTGACAGCCCAGGGCAGGGGAGGAAGGCGTCTTTGTGGGAGGGGGAGCTGATGGGGGCCAGTGGCAGTGGCAAGAGATTGGTTATATACATGGGAAATGATCCAGTAAGTGAATATATCTCAGATAGTTACAAATATGAAAAAGAAGAAAACTAGAATGACTTATGGTGTTTCATTGGAATTCTAGGTATTGGTGAGAACTCACAGTGGTCCATAAATAAAAATAAAATATAGAAAAAATATAAATACATATGATTGTGTGTGTGTATATATGTGTGTGTGTGTATATATATATATATTCCCTCACTCTATCTGCTATTACTGATACCCTAATGGTATTGAGCACAATTTACACCCACATCTTAGTATCTAAATAGATTTTCCACAGAAAGGAAATGGGAGTCTTATGAGAAATAGCTGCTTCCAGGGCTAGAGCAGGGAGGAAATAGAGGATGATCCTGGATTATCTTGTGGTGGAAAGAGAGAAAGTACTAAAAGAACAATAAGGATACGTCAAAAGAACATAGAAGCCAACTTGAGAAGATAACCACTACTAAATCTGGCACAATATGAGTATCAAAATAAATAATAATAACGTGTTATAACCCAATGAATAGGCTGTGTCTTTACTAATATAAATAAATGTTTTTAAAAAACCCAAACTATTACCTCACACTTCAATGAATGTAGAAGAAATGATTGAATTAGGAAAATCACCATTTGGCATCCATCATGGTGATATTTAATTTAGTCAAGAAACATCAGTGGATACTAAAACTAGCGGGTGAAAGTTTGATCACAAATCAACGTTATAGCCATAAGAGGAAGAAAAGTAACAGACACCACCTTAATCAATTGATCAAAGGCAGCATCACCGATCATAGGACAAATCAAAATCATGTGCCACCAAATAGAATTTAAAAAAGAGAAGAAAACAGCACCACTTTTGTGATACCCCTGCCAAAGTTGCATGACCTGAATGCAATCTTTGAGCAGAAAAATCTAAATTAAGGGACACTTTACAAAGTAACTGGCCTGTGATATTCAAAAGTGCCAAAATCATTAAAGACAAGGAAAGACTGAGGAACAATTATTCCAGGTGGAGGGACTGTAAGGACATGATCCTCTTGCTATAAAAGTCCATATTGGAACCACTGTTGGAAGCTGAATGGGGTCTGAGGATTAGAGCATGATGACATATCAATATTGATTTCCTGATACTGATGGTTCTCTTGTACCTATGTAACCTTTGTTTGTAGGGCATGTGCTCTAGAGTATTCAGAGGATAATGCTGTAACATGTCAGCAGCTTACACTCAAACATTAGAGGAAAAAAATTTAAGCATTGCACTTTTAACTCTTCTTTAAGTTTGAAATTATGTCAAAAGAAAAGGAAAAATTGCCAAAAATCCTCTTGTGTTATTACGGTGGAAACTAAAGCCTCTGATAGTTATATCAGTAATTTAAGGAAAAGACTCAAGATAGTAAAAAAAAAAAGCATAATAATAAAAATGCCATAGAAAAAATAAAGATGATAAGAAGTATCACAACCAGAAAAACAAAAGCAGGAGAAAGATGAAAACAACAGTTACACCCCAATATCTTCGATGTAACATTTATGTGATCTAAAGCTTCTTTAAAAACGGTTATAAAAAATAACAGTTACACGCACACAATTTTACAGTCGGCACAGCATGCATGAAAGTCAGGAGCAGCAAGTTTTACAAAAAATTTTTACTCTCGTAACACATACAACTCAAAGTTTCCCATTTTAACCACTTTCAAGGGTATAATTCAGTGGTATCAATTATATTCAAAGTATTGTGCCACCATCACCAAAATCCTTTACTCCAACATTTTTTATTAACTCAAACAAAAACTCTGCACCCATTAAGCAGTAATTCTCTCTTCCAGCCCCTGGTAACCTGTAATCTACCATCTGCCTCGATGACATTTGCTTAGTCTAGGTAGTTTATATAAGTGAGATCAGACAATATTTGTGTTTTGAGTCTGGCTTATTTCACTACACTTGATGTCATCAAGGTCCATCCATGTTGTAGCATGTATCAGTACTCCGTTTCCTTTTATAGTTTAATAATCTCCCATTGTGTGTATATATCATATTTTGTTTATCCTTTCATCTGTGGATAGACACTTGGGTTGCTTCCACCTTTTGACTATTACAAATAATGAGCAGCAGCTTCTTTTTAATGAATTTGTTGATTTCAATGTGCTCTGGTATCTTTCCTTATGATCTATTATAAGAAATTATTTCATTCAACATTCTTTGGTAAAAAGTTTAGTTTTAAAAATCACGATCCCAGAAATGTTTACAGAGCATCAGTCAGAATACAGTGGATAAAAAATGCTCTTTCTCAAATAAAAATTTTAAGAAAAAAAAGAAATTTTCAAACTATTGTGACATCCTGGTTAGTCTATTACAAAACTAAAGGTTTTGATATTGCATTATCATTGTTTTGTTCACTTTGTCAATGAACTGTTTTCAACAAGACAAACATTAACTTACATCAGATGAATCTGCAAACTGGATAAATACATTAAAGCTCTCAAAAGTCATAAAGATTCCACAAAGTAAAACAAGGATCTGTTTACTTGAATTACATTTAAATAAAATTAAAATATACAGAATCAATATCTTAAAGAACAAACAAGAAAGGGCATTATTTTTTAGGACCTTTAAGAGTAGTTGCAGTTACTACATTTTTTTACATGAAAGAGATTTGCTCCCTATAGGTCATGCTTTTAAAAATAGCATTCTTCAAATAACAGAAATATTATATTAATTGTCAAGATAATTGCTAAATTTTGTCTTCTTTTCATGACCACTTAGAAAGATATGAATCAGGAAAAAAAGTGACTAATTTATCCTAAAATTAATTCACAAAGAATTAATTGAAATAATGGGAAAATGTGTACAAAAATAAGTGGTAAATCAATACTCTTCCAATACTATAGAGTCTACAATAGATGTTGCAAATACTGCTGAGTTTGGGGATTATTCTGTGCTAATGTACTATGCTATGACTAACCTTTAACATTTTTGCCAACTGAAAACCATCTATCTGTGAATTTATTTAGTAAACTAAAACAAGTTCTGGAGGTAGAATTTGTCACTGAACAGCATCTGTGATTTGTCAAATACAAATGAAGCTGCCATGAAGGGTCAGGACAATGGACTGCAAGTTCCTGTTTAAAAACATTAGTAAGGGATTGCCACATATGCTAATGATGGAATGCTTGTATCAGACTAGCTCTTAATCTAAACAAAATTTTTTGAACAAAAGCTTCAAGATGTTGACCATCAGGCAGTGCAAAGCTGTAATACTTGAGAGAAGGGAAAGAAGAAGAGTCTCATTATCAATCTAGCTTTCTTCATGGTGGTCCTTTTTAGACTGTAGAGCAGAGAGGTAGAGCCCAAAAAGAACACAACAGCTTTGCTGAGCTGAGGATACAGAGATTGGAATTCAGGGCTATTGAGGTGTCCAAATTTTGTGGGTCAAGGGATCAGAAAGAAGGGAACTGTGAAAAGAAAGGGCACCAGAAATCAGCATAAAGGTCCTCATGAGTCCTTGCTTAAATACTATTCTGCATATACACAGTGAGATTCTCCACAAGGTTGGGCAAAATACAACTATGGGGACAAGAACACTATTGGCACATGTAAACTGAATAGTTATCAGAGGTCACCCAGGGCTAAGGGAGAGCTAAAACCAACCATCCTTGTAGAGACCATACTTTTAAAGTAGGGCTAATCTAGTCCTAGAGTAAAGACTTGACTTACCCTAAAAAAAATTTAAAAAAAAAAAAAGAAAGAAAAAATTTAAAACAAGCTTTAAAAGGAGCAAGTTGATCTCAAGTAAATTAACTGCCTGTAAGAGTAAATGTTAAAATTCTGCTAACTCAGACAACAAAATCTAGACACTCAAAAATGCAGTATCTGTAGAAATGCAGCACCCAGTATACAACTAAAATTTACTTGAAAGCAAAGAAGTTGGAAAAAGTGACCATGACTAGGAGAAAAATTAGTTAATACAAACAGACCCAGAAATGACAGAGATGATAGAATTAGTAAGCAAGAACATTATTATAACAGCTAACATAAATATGAGCAAAGATTTTTAGGAAAGCATAAACAAAAGAACAAGTAGGGAACCTTAGTAGAGACTTCAAAAATACCAAAAAAAGAAACTAAGTTAAAATTCTAGAACAATTCACTGGATCTGTTTAATAGCAGACTACACAATTGAAGACAGGGCAATAGAAGCTGTCCAAACTGAGGTACAAAAAAGAAAAAATAATTGAAAAATGAACAAATTCTCAATGTCATATTGGACAATATCAAATAGTCTAAAAGACATATAATTGGAGTACCAGAAACAAAGTAGAGGAAGAGCAGAGACAGAAAGAGAAAATTTAGTTGAAGCAACAATGGTTGAAAATATTCAATATTCAATTAAAAATATAAGCCCCTGTTTGCTTACTGAGGCAGATCAACAAATCCTAAGCAAGATAAACAAAGAAAACCAGACCAAGGCACATTATAATCAACTAGTAGGTAACCAGTGATAAAGAGAAAAATGTTAAATGCTACCAAAGAAAAAAGACACATTACATAGAAGGGAGCAACAATAAAGATTATTATTAACTACAAAGAAGAAACAATGCAAGACAGAAGACAATGCAATAACACCTTCCAAGTACTGATAGAAAAAAAGTTATCAGCCTAAAATTCTAGCTCCAGCCAACATTTCTTTCAAAGTTTAAGGAAAAATAAAAACATTTCCCAGAAAATTAGAATTAAAAGCTGAGAAAATGTGCTGCCACCAGAACTTCACTACAAGAAATATTTTTAAAAGTTCTTCAAGCTGAGGGAAAATGATACCAAATGGAAGCTTGGGTCTACAGGAAGGAATGTAGAACCCCAGGAATGAGTAATGATAGAAATAATTTCCCAGTTCTTAATTTATTTAAAAGATAATGAACTGGTTAAAGTAAAAATAATAATAGTGCACTGTGGGTTTTATGACACACGTAAAAGTAAAAGTATAGCATAAAGGATGGAAAGAAGGAAAAGTGCAGTGTTGCAAGATTCTTACATTATATGTGGAGTGATATATTATTTGAAAGTAGACTGTATAAGTTAAGCCCCAATGTAAACTGATTTTGTAAGTGCTAGAGCAATCACTAAATGTCAGTAAAACAAAGAGGCATAGCTTATAAGCATTAGAGAAAACAAAATGTAATAATGCAAAATATTCCCTTAATTCAAAAGAAGACAGAAAAGGAGGGGAGAAAAAGGACCAAGAAGAGATGAGGAAAAGGAGGATGAACAGCAACATGGTAGTCATATCCAACTATATAAAAAATGTAAATAGACTAAACATTCCAATTAAAAGACAAATTAATTTTCATACTGGATAAAAAGTAGGATCCAAATTATATGCTGTTTACAAGAAATACATATTAATATAAAGATACAGATATAACAAAAGTAAAAAGATGGCAATATCATACAAACAATAATCGTAAGAAATCTGGAATAGCTCATTTAATAACAGAGAAAATAAATATCACAAATAAAAAGAAGGATAATTCATAATAATAAAAGGACCAATTCATTAAGAAAGCATAATAATCTTAAGTGTGCATGCATTTAACAACACAGATTCAAAATACATGAAGTAAAAATGGATAGAAATAAACAAATCCAAATTACATTTTGAAATTTCAACATACCTCTCTTACTGACATATAGAGACCTATATTGACATGTAGAGATCTATATTGACATATAGAGACCATTACAACCAACAAAAGCAGAATTTACATTATTTTTGCATGTTCATGGATCATTCTCCAAGATATGCTAGGCCATAAAACAAGTTCCAATAAGTTTAAAATAATTTATATAATACTGAGTATATTCTCATACCACAACAGAATTAAATTAGAAAACAATAATAAAAGATAAAGAAATGTCCCCAAATACTTAGAAATTAAGCAACACTCCTTTAAATAAGCCAAGGGTCAAAGAAGAAATTAAAGGGGAAATTATTAACTATTTTAAACTGAATAATAATGAAAACACAACATGCCAAAACTTGTGGGATGCAACTTAAAAAGAGGAATGTTTTAAAATCTAAGCTTCAACCTTACTAAGCTAGAAAAAGAAGAGCAAATTAAACCTAAAGTAAATAGAAAGAGGGGCACAAAAAAGATAAGAAAGGAAATAAATGAAATAAAAAATGAACAAAAAATGAAAAATCAGTAAAACCAAAGGATGTTTCTCTGAAAATATTAATAAAATTATAAACCCTTAGCTAGACTGATAAAGGAAAATAGAGAAAAGACACAAATTACCAATATCAGAACATCACTACTGATCCTACAGATATTAAAAGAATAATAAAGAGAATTAAAGACAATTTTATAACATTCAACATCTTAGATGAAATGGACAAACACACTATAAGGCACACATTCTTAAAACTGACTCAAGAAGAAATAGAAATTCTGAATAACTCCCTATTTTCTCAAAAAACTGAATTTGTAAATAAATACCTTCTTACAAAGAATTCAAGACCTTTGACATCACTGACTGTATCAAATATTCAAAAATTCTACATAAACTCTTTTAGGAAATAGAAAAAGGAACACTTGTCAAATCATCAGCAATGACTTGATACCAACACCAGAGAAAGACATTTTATGCAAATAAAATTGTAGTCCAATAGTTTTCATAAATATAGATGCAAAAATCCTCAACAAAATATTAACAAATCAAATCCAGGAATATACAAAGAGGATGATTAAGTGGTGCTTATCCAAGAACTACAAAGTTGGTTTAACACTTGAAAATCAATTGCATTAACATAATAAAGGAGTAAAGCCATGTGGTTATCTCAATAGGCAGAAATGGCATTTCATAAAATGATTTGTTTACTAATTCTCAGTAAACTAGGAATAGGAGGAACGTCATCAACCTAATAAAAGTCATCTACAAAACTGGCATCAAACATAAAATTTTACAATGAAAGACTGAACTCTTCCCTGTCCTTATTGGCAACAAGGAAATGTCCTTTTTCATCACATCTATTCAACATTGTAAATGGGAGTCTTAGCCTGGGCAGTAAAAGAAGAATTTACTCACAGGTGATATGACCTATACCCAAAACCCCAAGAAATATGCAGAAGGAAAAAGCACAAAAACCTGCAAGATCTAATAAGTGAATTTAACAAGGTCATAGGATACAAGGTCATTATTTTAAAAAATCAAATATATTTTTATATACTAGCAGCAAAACCTTAGAAAATAGAATTTTTAAAACTCTATAATTGCATCTAAAGCATAAAATAATTAAAGATAATTTTAATAAAATATTGCAAGACCTCTACACTGAAAGTTATAAAACATTATTGAGAAAAACTAAAGAAGACCTAAGTAATGAAGAGATACACACTGTTCATGATTTCAAAGTCTCAGTAAGGTTAAATATCAATTCACCCCAAATAGATCTATAGATTCAACCCAACTCTAATCAAAATCCCAGCAGGCATCATTGTAGAAAATGACAAACTGATTCTATACTTTATATGGTTATATAAAGGACCTGAAAATACCTAAAACAATTTTGAAAGAGAAGAATAAAGTTGGAATATATACATTATTTCATACATATGGAAATAAATATATAAATATATGTTTCAAGGCTTACTAGACAGCTACAGTAATCAAGATATTGGTGTAAAGATAGCCATATAGATCAATGGAATAAAATAGCATGCAGAAATAGATGCACATTTATATGGTCAATTGACTTTTTTTTACCAAGGCATCAAAGTAATTCAAGGAAGAGAAGAAAGTTTTTTCAGTAAATGATCTTGGAACCACTGGGTATCCATGTGGGGATAAAATGAACATTGCCTCATACTTCACTATAGAAAAATTGATTTGGGGTGGCTCATAGACCTAAATATAAAAACTAAAACTATAAATCTTCTAAGAAAAAACATAGAAGAATACCTGAAAGTTTCTTTTAATATGAAGCATACAAATACCCTGAGAACCAGCAATTCCACTTCTAGGTATTTACCCAAGATAAATGAAAAAATATATATCTATATATATAAAGAGTTGTACGTGAATGTTGATAGCAGTTTTATTCTTAAGATCAAAAAAACTGGGAGGGGGGATGACCCAACAAGAGACTAGATAAATAAATTATGATTACATCCATTCATTCCTACAACTGAATATTAACCAAAAGTAAGAAGAAACAAACTACATACATATGCAATAACATATATGATTCTCAAAATCTTTTTCCTGAACACTACATGATTCCATTTAATGAAATTCAAGAATAGACAAAACTAATCTACATTGATAGAAATGAGAAAAGCTGTTGCTTCTTGAGGGTATGAGTGTGGACAATGAAGGTGCATGGAGGATTTTCTGGGATGAGAACACAGGTATATGGTTCTTTCTTCAATCTCAGGTTGTTGGTTCACATGCATGCACAAATCAATTCTCTGCTAAACACTTAAGAAGAGAACAAGGTTGCACATTGCTGGCTTGACCATTTTGTGAGCTAAGCTACCAAAACCAACCAACCAAACAAAAAAAAAATTGTATGCTTACATATTCTATAAAGTTGGAAGGAGAGAATGAACAGCATTATCTGATGTTCAGTAATGATGGATGAGGCCTGGCATGAATCCAGTACTTTCACCAGAGCCAAATGGAATGGAAATGAAATAATTTAGGATCAAAACCAAGCTTCATCTGCATAGCAGGCCCTCATTATATACCAAATGGAAATATCTAAAATAATTCAGAAAGGCAACTTCTAAATGGCATTGTATTTTAACAGAAAGAATGTAATGCTGAATTCCCACATTTTAATTTCCTATGATTTGATGAGCTACTTTGGCATTAACTCCTGGTTGGTGAAGGCTATCAAGATGCTTTGATTCTCTTTCTCACTCTGGGGTCCACTATACTGCCCATTGGCTACTTTTAATTCTATTAGCGATAAATCAATTCTATTTATAAAATATCAAGGCCAACTTTAAAAAATACTGGCTACAAACTGTTTGCCAGGGCAGAGCACAGTTGAGAAAGTAATTCATTCATTCCCATGTCACTGCTTGACTGGTCACTCAATGACATGTTGGTGTGACTCATTCACTCACTCAACCCATTGAATAAGCACCTCCATGTGCCAGGGTAAGTCATTGGAGACACAGCAGTAAAATACATAGACAAAACTCCACCTTCATAGAGCTTCCATTCTGCTTGGGAGAGAGAGACAACAAAAAATAAAAATAAATAAAAGTACATATAATATTATAGGAAGTACTAAGGCAAAGAATGAAGCAGAGAAGGGGGAGAGGGAGGGTCCAAGTTGGGGAGTGGGGTGAGGTATGGGTAAATTTAGATGGAATTGCTAAGGAAAGCCTCGATGAAGAGGTGACATTTGAGTAAATATTGAAAGAAGAGGGTGTGAGCCGTGTACATCTCTGAGGTAAATGCTTTCCAAACAGAGGGATCATCAAGGGGAAACTCTAAGGTACATTTTAAGAACAGGAAGGAGACCAGGTAGCTAGAGCAGAGTGGGAGATTTCTGTGGAAGCTGAGGACCAAGGTAACTGGGGAGCTGATCACAAAGAGCCTTAGCTTTTCTAGGGACTTTGGTTTTACCCTGAAGAAGGAAACCATGGAGGTCTTAAGTGGAGGAATCATGTGATCTGGCTTAAAATTTAACAGACTCGCTCTGGCTGCTCTGTTGAAATGACGGGAAGAGATCAAGGGCAGAAGCAGGAAGACCAGGGAAGTCCACATTAAATGCAAGGAGATAACATGATTTGACTGGAGATTTATTTCCTCCAACCTCTTGGCTTTAAGTTTATAGATATTTAAGTTAAGAGATTGTCAAGGTAAAGGAAAGAGTAAAGAAAATCTAAATAAGTCTATCATATTTCTTGGCTAACAAGTCATGAAAAATTTTGAGGGATATGTCGAGAGATAAAATATTGAGAACTATTTCCCCTCATCTTTCTTCCCTTCTCTTTTTAGTCAAGCATACACTTCCCAGTAACATCAAGGGCACTCACCTAAACTTGTGTGTGTCTTTAGATGTGACTGACATTTGAGGTGAAGGAAGGATTCGGTAACTTGGTGGCATTCCTCCTGGCTTTATATGGATCAAAGGGAGTTAGGAATGGTGAGTTAAAAATAGGAGAGAGATTCCTAGCTTTCTGGAAGGGTGAAAGAAAGTCCTATGACTCAATTCCTTTAGGAAGCTGAACCCAGAGAGATCGGGCTTGTTAGAAGCATCCATCCATTAGCTATTAATACAAGGAAGGGAAGATATAAAAATGCTGAAAAGGTATTCAACCACAACATTATTACTGTAAAAGGCTCTCGCTGATTGTAAAACATCCTGAAGTTTGGGAAATTAAAGCACAGAGGCTACCTTTCTAATTCCATCACTGTGATTTTACACAAAATGAAGGAGGAGAAATGTGGGCAGAAGTCTCTAGTGAAGAAACAGTTCATTTGTCGCAGGTAGCTTTACCCACACAGGAGAAAGTGTCTTTGTGGATGTAAGGTCATCACAATATTTCCTGCAACTGGTGTGGAGACTGCTCATTAAGAAAGCTGCAAAGATGAGAGTCTCCTTAGCCTTCCTGCTTTTATTATCCGTGGAGTACTCATCTGTAACTGCTTGTGCTTGAGGCAGGGCTTCTGTAACAACAGCAGTTCAAAATTCTATCCTAAGTGGATTACAGGGGCTGACCAGATATATAAAGTAGCACTAAGTACATTAGAGGTTGGCATAAGACAGTGAAGAAAATGCAGAAAACACTCTCATCTTGCCTCATTGTGCTACACAGAATAGTCAGGGTTTGAGGGGAGGAAATGCACATATTTCCCTTTTCCTAGGTTCCATGATAGCAGTCATTTCAAGGGCTCCCTGAGGGTTGAATCTTGCAAAGTTGATTCCCACCATCCAAGCTCCTCACACACAGTGTGACAGTCATTTTGCACTAAGAACATCGTACATTGTTGGGAATTGTTTTAGGCATGTCTCAGGTGTAGAACAAAAGTCCTTTGACACACAACATGGCTCCGAACATTGCTACCAGACTCTCCAAATATTCTCAGTACTTTGAATCCAGAATAATTAATATTATTTTGAAAACTCAATGTTTATTGCAATCAATCTCCACAACACTCTAGGTCTGTGTCTTTGGAATAGAGCACTATTTCACAGCAAAAGAAAAATATGGCATATTTTGAGGTGCTTTGCCTCAATGTGTCAACTTCTCCCTGTTTTTCTTTCAAAGTAGTCATTGGTATACGCGAAGGTAAGAAGTGAAGCTTACAGTTCTGAAGCTGTGAAAATGTCCAAATCAAGGCATCCTCAGACATGCTTACCAAAGGTTGACTGCTGGATCTTGGACTCCTGCCACATGGCAAGGAAAAATGGTGGGTCTGCCAGTCTCTCTGTATCTCCTTCAGGCTTACCTTCTCTTTTTAACTTCGAGCTGCTCCATGGGCCTAGCCTCTTGGGATGCCTTGCTATTTCATCTTCTCTGCTGATTCCAGCCTCTGGTCTCTCTCTCAGCCCCTCAGGGTTTCTCTGTCATCCTGTAGTCCTCTCACTCACATGACAGGG
>JAQZBX010073357.1:0-14941 GCA_029593785.1 Cabassous unicinctus | reverse complement strand
ATTTCTATCTAGAGTTAATTACAGTTAAGTTTGGTGTATTTCCTTCCAGGCCTTTCATTTGCTTATTATTTTTATATTTATTTTTAGGTACTGGAACCTGGGACCTTGCATGCAGGAGGCCGACGTTCAACCACTGAGCCACATCAGCTCCCCTGAGATGACTCCCTTGCCTGTTTGCTCATTTTTTGGTTCATTGTTTTGCTTGTTTGTTTGTTTTGTTTTAGGAGACACCGGGAACTGAACATGGGACCTCCCATATGGGAGGCGGGAGCTCAACTGCTTGCTTGAGCCACATCCACTCCCCCTGGCTTTTTTTTTTTTCAAAGAATCTTTTTAAATTTATTTTTTTCTATCAATGTTACAAATTATTCAGTTAACACAAAATAATAGCTACAATAACAATAAATCTGCTTTGGTCTGTGGTTAAACTCCTACCTTATTTTTGTTCATTCCTCAATCTTGAGGGATTTGGGACGATGCCCACTCTGTCTGCTTCAGGCTGAGAAGGGATATAGATATTGTGGGGCAGAGGAATGGAATTGTTTTCCTTGCAGTTGAAGATACTCCTCACTTTTGGGATGGGGCTGGTCCATGATCATTGCCTTGTTAGTTGTCCAGGGCAGGCCTGAAGAACTGGAGAGGAGATGGCTGCGTACCTGCTGGGTTTCAGGGCTCAGCTGAAAGCATAGGAACAGTCTGAAGGCTTTAAGTCTTTGAGAAATGTACTTAACAGGCAAATTGAAAATTATAGGTTCAAATAAAAGGAGTAGAGGAATCATGATTAGGGGATTTATAAATGAGTATAACTATGTTATATTAGGGAAGTAGATTTTCATATATTCCCAGATAGAGCTCACTGAGGGGGTGTTGATTTCCTGTAGCCACATGGCTTGCCTATGGTGTCCCCACATCCTGAGGGCCCTTGGGAGCACTTTTGTTTGAGGCTTTGTTTACTGTGGCATTCTGTGGAGTCTGGCTGAGACCTGCATTCTACCTCTGGAATGACCTACCGGCTCACTTTGAAATCTCTTAGCCATAAAAACTCTATTTTATTTACTATTTCCCTCTTTTGATCAAGGTCTTTCTTCAAATGCATGGCTGATTAATGTCTGGTAATAATCCCTCAGTGCCAGGCAGGGAGGCTCATCCCTGGGAGTCATGTCTCACGTCGGGGCAGGGGCAGGGGCAGGGATGGAGGTAGGGGGAGGTAGTGGGTTTATTTGCAGAGTTTGGCTTAGGGAGAGGCCAAACTTGAGTAACAAGGAGGTTTTCAAGAGGTAATTCGTAGGCATTAATTATATTTAGCTTAGTTTCATTATTACAGGAGTAAGGTTCATATGTACAAGCATTAAGGTCACAGACTTGAATTATTAATCTGCTTTCTTTTATTAGGCAAGCTTATATATTCCAGAGCTTTTGGCCATCTTGTCTGTGGCAGTAGCAGGACTTCCCCAGGAGGGAAGTTTAATATTTTGTTAGCTACTGTGTGAGCCTCTATCTTTCTAGAAAACATACTCATGGCAACAAGGACACATTCATAGCTCATAGAAGTATGTAGCTATATAATGTTCAAGATGTTCAGTGGCCCTGTCTGTCAAAACACATGACCGTATCTCACCTTTATCTTCTTACCAGGGTTATGTTAATTGACAGGTAAAACATAATTTATATACTTGCCTTGCTTCTCATGTAAAGTTCTTCTCCCTCTCTCTCTTTCTCTCTTTCTCTCTCTCTCTCTCTCTCTCTCTCTCTCTTTTCCTCTGAAGATGAAGCTTTGACCTGCAGCTGGCTGCATGTTCATTCAGAGAAGCCTCAGAGTAAAACAGTAAGGAAATTTGGTTGTTTTCTGTTGCATATAATATTTTTCTAAGAATGAAAAATGCAGGGAGTGCACCTGCCTCCCACATGGGAGGTCCCGAGTTTGGTTCCTAGTGCCTCCTAAACAACACAACAACAAAAAACAACAACAAAAACAAGTGAAAAAAAAAAACAACTCAGGGGAGCTGGTGTGGCTCATTGATGGAGCACTAGCTTCCCACATTTGAGGGTCTGGGTTCACACTTGACATTGCTGTGGCACCTGTGTTACAACTGATTCAAGAATGTTAAAAGATTACTGTTAACCATCGTCCATATTTTGCTTTAGGTGCATTCCCCCCCATACCACCCCCCATCAACACCCTGTACTAGTGTAGTACCTTTGTTATAGGTCCTTAAATAACATTCTTATATTTGTATTATTAATCACAGTCCTTGGTCACCATAGGGTTCACTGAGTTATACAATCCCACATTTTATTCTCTAGCTTTCCCTCTAGTAACATATACGACCACAAATTTCCCCTTTCAACCATGTTCACACACATACTTCAGCACTGTTAATTATACTCATAATGTTACGCTACCATCCTCTGACAATTTCCAAACCATTATAATCAACCTAATTATAAATTCTGTATAGATTAAGCACCAGCTCCCCATTCTCTATTCCCTATTCTGTCTCCTAGTTACCCATCTTCTAGATTCTACCTCTATGTGTTTGCTTATTATAACTAGTTCATATCAGTAAGATCATGCAATATTTGTCCTTTTGTGTCTGGCTTATTTCACTCAACATAAGGTCCTCGAGGTTCATTCATATTGTCACATGTGTCAGTACTTTATTTCTTCTTACACATGAATAATATTCCATTGTTTATATATATACAACAATTTGTTATCCATTTAATTGTTGATGTGCACATTTTGTTTATCCATTCAATTGTTGATTGGTTGCTTCCATCTCTTGGCAATTGTGAAAAATGCCGCAATGAACATTGCTGTGCGTGCTTCTGCTTGTGTCCCTGCTTTCAGTTCTTCTGCATATATGCCTAGTAGTGGGTGTGGCAGTTTGAGATTACTTATGAATTCCAAAAAAGAGAGATTATGTTTGTAAACTGGTCTGTTCCTCTGGGTATGATACCCTTTGATTATATTAAATTCAAAGGTGAAGTGTACTTGATGAAATTAAGATTAGGGCTTTGATTCAGCCACGTCAGTAGGGCATTGAGTCACGCCCCCTTGGTGTGTGGACACTCACAGAGAGAAGAAGAACACAGAGGAAGAGAGACTGCTTCTTACGCAGCCACGGCCCCAGGAAGACAGATGAGTCTGATAGTCTACAGCTGACCTGGTGAAGAGAGCAGAGCAGCTGAGCCCAGAAAGAAGTGAGCCTTGGGGAGAGAGACGAGCCTTATGCTAGCCTACAGCTGAGATGGGAAGAAGCTGGGATCATGGAGCTTTAGGAGGAAGAAGGAAGATTGAACCCTTGCAGACATCACCTGCCATCTTGCTTCAACACATGGCAAGAGGGTTTGGTGAGGAAGTAACTTTGAATTGGAATCTTTAGGGCCTTGTGACTATAAGCTTCTACTCCAAATAAAAGCCCTTTATAAAAGCCAACAGATTTCTGGTACTTTGCATCAGCACCCCTTTTGGCTGACTAATACAGTGGGATTGCCAGATCATATGGCAATTCTATGCTTAACTTCCTGAGGAACTGCCAAACTGTCCTCCACAGCTGCTGCACCATTCTACATCCCCACCAGCAGTGAATGAGTGCTCCTATTTCTTATTATGCTTTTATAAGCACACAGATACATACACACAAACACACATATACACACAAACACACACATATATTTTTTCCAAATGGGATTATACTATAGTATGCATAAAGTAATTTGAGTTTTTACTTTACAATCTATCACAGACATTTTTCTATATTGGTGCATAGTATTCCATGCTATGGATACTACATAATTTACTAAAACACATGCTTTATCGGTGGACTTCTTAGAAAACTCCCTTGGCGTAAAATTTGACCTTTGTTTGAATAAATATCTAAGCTGAATTGATGAGTTCTCAACTGTGATCAGATCCCAAATAGCAAATCCAATGAGTGATATACTATGTGACTAAAATCATCAGCTATGTTTCTAGAAGGGGGCCTGGTAGAGTTGATCTAATTGAGATGTCTCAACTTTCTCAACAGGGGTATCCAGTTAATAATAATCAAACATTTGCATTTGTTTAGCGCATTCCAACCTTTCAAAGCCTCTATGATCTTATTCAATCCTTCCTATACTCCTGGAAGTAAGTAAGGCAAGTTTTATCATCCCAAATTTATAGGTGAAACCAAAGTTCAGACTGGTAAAGCACACAGGAAGTTGGAGGCTATCGGTGAGGACAGAATGCAGAAAGACAGAATGTCCTGAACGCACAAAGTAAGGCCCCACAGTGCTCACGCTCTCAACCGCTGGCTGGTTTCTCACCTACACAGCCACACCTGGGCTTCTGGAATCCTGGAGACAGAGCAGATGGAGGTACTCCCACGAGCCACTCTGTCAGCAACTCCCAGCCCCCAAGGAATAATCTACATTGGCTAGGAAGAGGGTATTTAATCTGATGACAAGTGTTCAAATTCCATCTTTGCCACTCTTTAGCTTGGTGCTCCTGGACAAGAATCGAATCTCTTTATGTCTCAATTGCTTCATCTATAAAATGGCAGAAAATAGTAGTGAGTGGTAGTGTGATTGGGAATATTATATGAGAGCACAGGCAAAGAATTTAGCACAGGGCTTGGAATATCCTAAGGGATCCATCAATGGTGGTTTTTATTATCCACAAATATTTGCTGAGCACCTGTAAGATGCCAGCTTCTGTGCAAGTAACAGTGGGGGAAACTCTTGGGGATTGAATTGAGTCCTCCACAAAAGACATGCTTAAGTCTTAATCCATGCTCCTGTGAGTGTGAACCCATTTGTAAATAGGACCTTTGAAGAAGCAATTGTTAGTTAATGGGTGGACTCCTTTGTGAATAGGATCTTCGAAGAACCTATTTAGCTGAGGTCAAATTTGAATCAGGGTGGACTTTAAGCCATATGATTGCAGTCCTTATCAGCAAAGGAAATTCCAGTGTAGTCAGTCAGGAAGAGACCAAGGAGACAGATTGTCATGTGATGGAGGCAGAGAAACAAGCCAAGGCAGCCTAAGGATTGAGGCAAGCCAGCACCAGAGTGCTGTGGACTCCAGGAGAAAGCATGGCCTGTCGAGAACTTTATGTTCGACTTTTAGCTCCCCAAACCATGAGACAATATATACATGTTGTTACAGTCAACCCATCGGGTGGTATTTGCCATAGCCTTGGCAAACTAAGACAGAAACAAAGATGAATAAGGCACAGTCTTAGCCCTGTAGGAGCTTACAATCTAGTGGGCAAAAGATGGTTGATAGAGAAGCAATTCTAACCTTGTTTTTTCTTTTAATTCTGAAGACTCCTACCATGAAGCTTGGAGCTCCCTCTTATTTGACGTAAGCCCCCTCCAACACACAGGAAAGCACTGGATCCCAACACAGCCATGATATCCATCATCGTGCAAGCATCCTTAAGGATTTAAGAGGTTGAAGTAGCAGACAGTGACATTAACATTTATATCTGCAGATTGCAAACAGACAGAGCCCCCCAAAGCCCCAATCTCTTCCAGGTCACCTCGGGTCAGGCAAGCTCCCTTTCTCACCTCCCAAGAGGCCTCTGGGCCATATAGACCACTTCCTGGCATTCCTCCCGCATGGGACCATTCTTGGCTTTTGAATTTAGTGGTGAGGTGTGGAAACCCTGTCAATCTTCCATTAGGTTAGAACCATCTTTTACTTCATTGAAAGAAGAAAAAATCTAACATCATCCCAAGCATAGGGGACCATTACCAAGTTCATTCCTCTTCTTATGTTTTCAGTTTCAAGATTCTCCAAGACACCATCCTACATGAGGCTGCCCTTTCCTTGCCTTGCATTCATTAACACATTTTAATTTAGAACTTGGGGATGTGGCGATTAAACCTGTGGAGATGGTTTTGTCATTTCTGGGAGATGCCCACTGGTTCTCAAAGGGGAAACCAAGGTTATGCTTTTGTGTGTCTCTGGCCCTCCCACTGTCCCCATTCCCCCTGTCTTCTTCCCTACCTCCCCCAGCCTTTACAATGTCACATGGGCTCCATCAGTGTATGATTTGTCTCCTGTTTCCCCTTTCTCCGGAAAGCAAGCTCTGGCAGGAGTTGGTTGACCCAGGCTTCTTCCTTATGGGGCTCTCCTATAGAGCAGACCCCATTCTCCTGTTCATAGATCCCCAAAAACCACCCTGCTTACATGACTTGCTAAGGACTATCATTATAGCAACTACATTTTTTAAACCCATGATCAAAAGTTCAGAGCTTACATTGTCTGGGAAAAGGGAACAGTCTCTGTGAAATATAGCCATATCTGGAAAAATGGGGACATGTCAGGACTAAGGCAGGGGTGAGACATTGAGCTTTGGGAAAATAGGGAGAGGAACAATTCATTCTGAGAAAGGCCAAAAATAATCTAACAAAAACATCTAATCCAAAACAGGCTCCTAAGCCTTTATAAAGATAAACAGTCCAGTCTGGATAGAAGTTGGGTCCTGGGGCAGCTCTGGGATTCCCAAGGAGTTGTCAAATATGAGTACTGATTCTCTGGTAAAATAATCAGACTTTCCTCATTTAACTGTAACTGTAGTTACCATTTACTGAGCACTTACAATGTGTTAGACACTGTGCTAAGTGTTTTATGTGCTCTACATTGTTGAAATGTAGATACTAAGGTGAAGCAATGTTTAGTCTGTCAACAGTCAATCCGTCTGTCCATCCATCCATCCATCCATCCATCCAACTTTTACTTAGCAGGTACTAGGTACCAGAGAGTACTGTGATCAGATGCCCACTGCCCTGCTCTTACCATGGATTGGAGGAGGCCCACACATAAACAAATAACCTCAGCACAATGTGATAATATAACATGAGCGGATTTTTCTAGTAATCTGTCGAAGGGTCCCTGGTTTTAGCCCCACCTCCCACCCTGTAGGCCAGAAATTAAAACGCATTCATTAATCCCATCTTAAAATCCCAAACAGCTCCCAGCTTCAAGTGGTAATAAATATTTCATGCCCAATTGTGCTGCGTTCCTCGCTGTGTTTATTAAATGGAGTTTCTCATAATTCCAGTTATTCATTTTAATAGGTCAGTCCTTGGCTGTGATTTAAACAGACCGCTGAGGAAACAGCCGTGGTTAAACATTGTAACAATATGGATTATTAATTTAATTGGCCGGCTATTACTTGTTTGGACTCTGAGCTAACACATTTAGTTCAGTCTCCAGTGGCCCATAAATCGCAGAGGTCGTGACTTTAACATTCAGAAGAATGGGAAAAAGGAATTGAAGTTGAGATTAGGAGAAAAACTCACAAAACAGCACGGGAAAGACAGAGTGGGGAAGCGGTGGGCTTGCTCCAGGCGGAGCAGGGCAAAGGGGGTTCATTTTTCAGCTCCTCATTAGAGCTTCTTCAATAACTACTGCCCAGGTTGGCAGCTGCCAGGAGCCACAGTGTCTCACTCAGATTTCTGAAAAGATCAAGCCTGTAGATGTGGTGACCAGGACAACACACACCCAGTAAGGCCTCACCTCTCTTTGGGATGCCTGAGCCACATGTAACAATTGTGTGCAATGAAAAAAGATCAGTGGCAAATGAGAAGGCAGGGTGTTACCAGTCCTGCCCCTTCCTCAACCTCCCCCAGCTTCCCAAATGTCAGAGCTGTGAGTTACTGACCTTCTCCTATGCAAAAGACACTGTGAACTTTCTGGATGCCACCTCATGTCTGCTGGAGTCTCCTGGACCCTGAGATCTTGATGGGATCAACTTGAACCTGAACTCCATGGACCTGCAGATTTTCAAAGCCTTCCTTCCACATTTCCAGATAGACCTTTCTTGTCTGATCCCAGGCTCGTGTTGGCTGAATCGGTTCCATTTAAGAAGGATTTATAGTCTTCCTGGGTGACCTAGATATGAAATTCCTTCCTCAGTCTCTAATACAAAACCACAGTCCCTCTAGGCACATGTGAGAATGGGGGACACTCGACTGATAATTTCAGGGGAGCAGAGGGGTTTACATCACTGCAGCCCAAGCATTAGGACAAGAACATTCTTGTTCATTAAGGCCCTTCCTTCTCCCTGTGCTGAGATTGTTCTGTGGGCTGCCCTGCACCTGGAATTTTCTGGTTCTGTGCTGTCCGGCTGAATTTGATCTCTGTTCCTTACCTCCTTCCTCTAGAGTACTGGTTCCTAACCTGAGGCCTATGGACTTCCAGGGCATCTGTGGGTCTGTGAACTTGGAGGGGAGTGAAATTTCATCCTATTTTTAGTAGCCTCCAGTTGAAACTGAGCATTTCCTTCTCTCGTGTATAAAGGAAAGAGACCACAGTAGTCCTGGCAGTCCTGTGACTTTTCACCATGAGAATTCACAGATATTTTTATAATACAGTACAAGTATTGCAGACCCTTGAAATATCATTTATGCTCTACTTTGATATAATAGTAGATATTTGGCTACCCCTAGATTGCAGACTATCACAGTTTTCTTGACTGTAGATGCTCATGAGACATAACTTGCCAACTCTCGAGTAACTCTGGGCCTAGTCGCTCAGCCACCAAAAGGTGAAGTTGTATATTCCCACATTGGAACTTACCTCAATAAACTTGGAGGATTCTGATGTTCCTTGTAAAGCAATCTATGGACTTTTAAAGCATATTTGCAACCAATTATCTTTGTGAATCAGGATTTTCAGCACTTGTAAGATTAAAAACAAAGTAAATTGAGGGTCCAGCATGACCTGTGTGTGTTCCCTTTCAAAGACAAGCATGTCCTATTGGCCGTGATCAAGCCAAGAAACAGCAGTGCTCATACGGAAATGTCTTTTTTTTTTTTTTCCTTGCCTCTATTTTAAATGTATTGCCTTCTTATTTAAATATGTTTGTAAAGAAACACATACATGACTATACCACAATATAAAAAATATTTTGCTAACTATATTCTAATATAATTGGTTTCCTTTGTTATCCTATGTACTTTGTTTTACGCATTTTAAAATATTAATTTAAGAAAGTGTGCCTGGGCTCCCACAGATGGCCAGTTGGGCCCTGGCACTAATGCTGTAGGAATTCCAATTTCTTCTCTTTCTATCATGCAGAACAATTCAGCTTCATCCAGCCCATCTTGACATCATCAAATTCTGGTCCTTTCACTGAGCAGGATCTGGTCTCCAGTTGTGGCGGCGTTTTCCTCCCCACCTGACCTGCCCATTTGCTCACTGGATCTTCACAATTATCAGTCCCCATGTGCTGATGAAGAAAGTTGGGAAAAGAGACTAGGTAACCTTCCTTCTCATGTTCAGAAGCATCAGGGTAGTCACCTCACAGCAGCAAGAAACCGTGACCTTCAATTTGGAAGCAAATTTATGAACAAGTAGGATTGTTTCAGCTTCCTTGTTCCCTTCTTTTCTTGAGTTGATGACTTTTTTTTAGTTCTCATGTTCAAAGTGGGCAGTAAACCTCTGAAATGTATTATCTCAAAAGAAGGCACAGACTGAAATGTTTGCCGTGTAAGAAGGCTGTTGGCATTACATCAAATGTGTGGGCAGTAACTGGCACTCAACATGTTTTTGTTGAATTAATGAACAAATGAATGAATGAAGGAAGGAAGGGATGTGAATTACTAAGGGAAGGTAGGAATGGGGAGCATCTGTGAGCAGCGTTTTCTCTAAGAATTCAGGGACCAGTCCTGTCCCCTAATGTGTGTGTGGATGAAATCAGGTTGCAATAAACAGCACGCACATCCTAGAGAGGAAAAAGTCACAGCTACGATGTGCATCATTTTCTTTTAATCCCAATAGAAACCCTAGGGAGTTCCAAAACGCACTGGCAGTTTACACCATCTAGCTGCCTGCCATGACAGGCTGCTGCTAGTCCTCTTTGCTCCTGTCCTTCTCTGTGCTGTCCACACACCCAGCTCAGCCTATGGGGACGAACGGCTATTTGGCTTTAGGACAGAGACGACCAGCCAAAGTAATGACTCTCCAGGATGGAGGTGGGAAGTGGGGCAGAGAGAGGCCTCCAGTTCCAGCAGAAACTGAAACTGGGAGAGGAGGAGAACAGAAGGAATGAAAACGAAATCGTTTCTCTGCATTTTACATGGAAAAACAAGATGCAGGTGGCTTGTCCGTGGACAGAGACTCCAAAGCAAATCCGACAGAGAAGTGCGTAACGGTCTCAGACTCTCCTGAAAATGGTGTGAGGTCTTGTTTTCCTCTCCCTGGGACTCCCCTCCCCACCTGGAGAAGCGCTAGGCCGCAGATGGTGAGGCTGTCGCTGGGAAATCCAAGCCTGGCAGCTGTTTTTCTGAGGTTGAAAGGGAGCATGTTTACCCCAAAGAATTCTTCCAGAGAGAGCTGGAGTCAGTGTTTATAAAAGGCAAATCAGTCCCAAATTCACAGAGAAGATTCTTCATATCATTCTCTTCAAATGTCCATATTAGTGAGAGTACATGTGTGCTCATGGCAGTTACGGAGGTTATGAGAACAAGACTGAACAAAGAGTTCCTGAGCTCCTACTACGTGCCGTGCAGCAAGAAGGATCCAAAAATGAATAAGCATTACTTTATACCTTTGCCCTGTTCAGGGAAACCCCAGGTGAACCAAATAACCAGGAAATCTCAGATCAAGCTCTGTCGACAGGAGGTTTTTGTAGCTATGGGCTGCCATTTTGTGTGGCCTTGTTACCTGATATCTCTAGGAGAGAAAGCCCCATTTCCTATGGCCTAGACAGTTGGCAAGGCCGTGCCAGTCCCGCCAACAGCAGGCTTTAGTAAGACGCTGGGTTTGGACATCTCCAGGTGTTTATTTGGTTTTTCCTATTTCTTGGATTTTAATTGGTTTCAGATGTGAGTACCCAATAGAGGCCCTGAATAAATAAAACAGACCATAAAATATGGCCAAGCAAAATGGGCGTGAGTAATCCCAGAGTGCATGGAAATGCACTTCCAGAAAGGCTCATAAATAATGAGGTGGAAACAGTAGTCTATTTTCTCTTTAATGGAAAGCCAATTAAGAACCCTCTCTGGACTGGAGGGAAACAGTCAGGTTCCTTTGTTCTGTAATGAGGAGGTAGGGGTGGGGGTGCATGAGGGGGAAGCCACAAAGCTTGCCAGAGCAGGGCAGAGAAATCACTTTGGTCATTGGGTCTGTAGAGAGTAGCCGAGTTGGCAGTTCGAAGCCCCAGCTTCCCACCCCATTCCAAGCTTCTCCAATTCCTTCCCAGGTTGATGGAGGAAGATCTTTAAGCCCAAAATGAATATCTGGAAGCCCACAGCAGGAAGCTTCCCTGTGAACTCACAGAATCCTGTTGCTACTGACCCAGTATGGCTCCTCCCTCTCCCTCAAGAAGGCCCAGAGCCAGCATCCCAGCTGGTACCACTGCCAGGGCATGCCTGCTTTGAGCAGTGGGAGGCAGGCAGGGAATGCTGGATTCTAGTGTCATTCTCTCTGTCAGTCATCCCTTCACACCCCCAGAAGAATCTTCTCTTTCCTATGGCTTTTGAATTGTGTTCCCGTTTATGCTGGTGCCTCCTTCTCACTCCATACGCTTGTCTTCTGTGAGCAGGTAATGCCTGCTTTATATTCACAGTGCTTCCATGTAGAATGCTATAGATTATCTCATTTGATCCACTGAGGCAGAGCAGGTATAGTGGCCTCCACCCTACGAGGGAGAGACTTGAGAAACGGAGAGGAAACACGATCAGCACAATCAGGCTCTTAGAAATCAATTTTCTTTACTCTTCATGTGTTCAGGTGGCACACTTGGTGAGGTTCTTGGTTCCACCCTTAAGTAGCTAAGTTGTGTGATCTTGGTCAAGTTTCTTAATTGTTCTAAGCCTAAGTTTCTGTATTTGTTTAATGAACTAAGTTCCTACTGACAGGAAACAATAAATAGCAGTGAAACCTCTAGTAATTACTGTTATTAGAAGACTGTGAACAGCCAGCCCTTTGTAATAGCCTATGGATTCTCCATGGAACCCCTGTGGGCCTAGGAACATCACTATTTAGTCCCTGCTCTCAGTGAAAATAATGCTTCATTAGACCTGGCTCAGCCTAGTCCAAGGATCCAGGGAGGCAGCTGCCTCCAGCTCCAGGATCATGCTTACCAGGGTGGGCAAAGGGGAGGCCTAGGGGTGAGGATGCTTGCTGAGTCTTTCTGAATGGTTTGAGCATCTTCAGTGTTCACCAATATGCCATCACTAGGGGAAACAGTAGGCTCACAAAGTCCACTTCAGTATAGCCTTCTAGAACAATTGGTTGCAGTTTTATGGAGAGGAATCCAGAGATTACAGCAGCCCTGCCTTGAAGGAGCCTGAGCCAGGGTTTTTGGCAAAGGGACTCAGTTGGAGAAGCTGTTGACTTCATTCCTCATAAAGGACTTTTGGCAAGTTACTTAGAAACACTGCTTCTCCCTCACTGAAATGGGTAAACTGCTGCTCAATCCTCCATGAGGTCTCAAGGAATTCCTTGGAAAGCAGAGCAGTCTGTGGAAGAACATGAGGTCTCAGGAGACTTCATCATTGACGTTTGCCACAGGCCACCTGTGGAATGCGAAGAGGTCACTGGTTCAGCAGGGTACGGAAAGAAGACTCATAGGGATGCTCCTATAATGGATCAAGCACATTACCCCTCATCCTGTGAGGCAAGCCCTAATATCCCCAATATTTAGACACAGAACCCAGGGCTCAAAGAATTTCTGTAACTTGCCCAAGACCAAATCCTGCATTAGATGTGGTTTTATGGTTATAGGCAACAGAAACTCACTCTTAAAAACCCAGAAAGAAGCTGAGTAAGCAGGCCTTGCAAGGACAAGGATGTGGGTGCTTTGGAGGTGGAGGCAACAGCAGCTAATGGACATGCTCATTGGGGAACTGTAGGCAACATGAATCAGCTCTACTTGTCAGCCCACTGAAAATTTACACTCTTGGGAGAGACAGTCTCATTGGTTTGTCTGAGTCACCTGACCACATCTTGGGCAGGGAGGACATGGCTCTTTGAAAGACAGTTCCATCTGGACTGAATGCAGTGGGGCAGGAAGGAGTAAACCCTAGAGAAATATTGTATTGCTGTCACCAAAGGAAAGGGAAGAGAGAGTTCACTGGTAAGCACCACAGGTGTCCATTGGTCACAGCAGGTAATTGGCAGAGCTGGAATTCAACCCAGGTCAGTGTGACCCATATCCCATAATACCCCATGCTGGCCGAGCACCTTCAGGGCCCTCACTTCTGTGTCCAGACTTGTGGCTTCCTCTTTAGCTGGCCCCGTGCTGCTGGCACTGCTTGGGAAGGGTTCATGCCCCTGCTGGAGAGGAAATCTCCAAAAAGGACAGTGGAAGGGGAAGCGAAAGAGATACAGCGGCAATTTAAGAGTAAGAGAGTGTCATGGAGAAGTGAGGAGGGCCTGTGGCTTTCTCATCGTGGGAAAATGACAAATCACTAGGAAGTTTTGTGGGGGAAGGAGAACAAACCAGGACTGTATGTGGGAAAGAATTAGAGATGTAGAAACGATTGGAATCATCTTAAATTAAACAGAAATGAAGATCTTATCTGCTACTCAAAAGT
The DNA here is from genome assembly GCA_029593785.1 of Cabassous unicinctus. Taxonomy (NCBI): domain Eukaryota; kingdom Metazoa; phylum Chordata; class Mammalia; order Cingulata; family Chlamyphoridae; genus Cabassous; species Cabassous unicinctus. Next base: position 1,402 of record JAQZBX010073357.1, on the reverse strand, counting down.
ATTTCAGGTGGCTTATAATATAAAACATTTAATCAACAAGAGGGTTAAACTAGAAATTGTGGACTTAAAAAAATGTAGCAGGAGATAGTATATAATTAAAAACCTGTAATTGGGAAGTTTGAAATTTAGCTTAGAGCTTCCTGGCAGCTAAGGCAAAAAGGGAAACATAATGAGTTATATAATTTTCACTGTCTCATAAAAGGAAGTGAATCTGCAAGTCAGAAGATACAAAATTTCTCCTAAGCTATAAAATGAAATTAATCTGTGGGACGTTAAAGAACCAATGAAAAGATTTTTCACTGTAATTTACTGAGCATGAGAAACTATTTCTATCAAATGAACTGTGGTGAAAGGGAATTGTGTTCCTGGCAAGTGCCCCTCCCCAGACTGGAAATGCCCCCTCCCCCCATGGATGGCTTCCACAACCCCCCTGGTAGGCCTAGGCCTGTTTGCCCTCTGATCTACCCACCCTGCCCCCTGCTCTGCTCTGTCTCAGAGGGGCCTGGCCCCAGAAGGCTCCTGGTTGCCTGGTGTCTGGCTGGGTTAAGTGGTGGGCAGCTCTGGAGGGAGATTGGACCATGTGAGGAAGGGATGGGGTATTGCTCCCTGTGGCCTTTTGCCTTGGGCAGTGGCTCCAGCAGCATCTTGTCCCCTCTCTGACCCCAGCTCGTCCAGCTTTGCCTAGGGACGCTGGCTCACTCTGGTAACCCCACCTTCTCCCTCTGTCCCTCCAGCCTAGGGGCACTGGTGACTTCCTCAGCTTCATTCAATGCCCCGTTTCACTTCTCTTACAAAACTAATTCCTGCATTCAAGGCCCTCTGTTGTTTATACTTAGCTGGTTTCCATTTCCTGGGTAGACTTTACCTGACACACTCACTGATTGATTGTCCAGCCTCAACTCAAACATCCTCAAGAAGTGGGCACTCCGAGCAGCCTGTCTCATCTTCGAGGCAGGACCACCTGTTTGGGAAGGGTGGAAGGTAACACTTCAGTGGGGTGTGGAGTGTGGGTAGGATCCAGGCTGAAGAGGGGAGTAGGAAGAACTTTCTGGATTTCTGGACAGGAGAAGAAATATAAAAAGGTTTGCAGCTGGGATTGAGTGTGGAATACTCAGAGAACCACAAGGACTTTGCTAATTGGAGCAGAGGCTGTATTTATTTAAGAGACACATTTTCAGTAATTACCATGAACTCCCATTGCACTAGTGTCATGGAGAACCTAGAAAAGGAGAGGATGTGGCCAGGCCCTTCAGAAGCTCCCTGAAAGGAGTCTGTCAAATACCCTAGGGTTTAGGATTGAGACACAACTTCTCCCAAGTGCTGTTCCAGTCTAAATCCCTGGATATACAATGGATTATTTTGTCTGCTGTTGTTTCTATTTGCAAATGCAGAATCATTCTTT
>JAQZBX010073356.1:0-14925 GCA_029593785.1 Cabassous unicinctus | reverse complement strand
ATTCATCAACGGATACCCTAAGGAAAATTAAAAAGGCTACAAGCAGGGAAGAGATTGGAATCACATGTAACCAACAAAAATGCATGTCATTATACATAAGCCCCTACAGATTCATAAGAAAGCAACCTAATAGGAAAAAGTACAAAAGAAATGATATTCATTTTAAAGAACAGAAAGTACATGTGGTTAATAAACACATGAAGAGATGCTCAGCTAAATTAGCCATCAGAGAAACGGTTTTATGAAGACTGCATGGCCTTGAGAACCATTTTATGAGTATTTGGTATTTGGCTAAACTTAAAAGGTCTGACAATACCTTGTGTTGAAGATGATGTAAATTGCAGGATCTCTTTTGCATTCCCTTATGAGTGTAAATTGTCAGAATCACCTTGGAAATAAAAAGCTTACATTGTCTTTTAAGGTTGATCATTTTTATTCTCCTTTATCTACTGATGTGTCTCCTGGGAATATGCCCAAGAAACTCTTATCATGCCGGTACCAGAAGGCTTGAATTAGAGTTTCTACATCAGACAGCTTGTAGAGGCAGAAACATCTGGAAACAGCTGGAATATTCAATGATAAGAGAATGGAAAAATAAATTGTGACTTATTCACACAGGAAAATATTATGCAGTAGTAAAAAGGGAAGAACCACAGCTACATGCAACTCCCTGGAATTATCTTAGTAATATAATGTTGAGAGAATAAAGCCAATCCCAGAAGAATGTACACAATATGAAACACTTTTGATAAATAATGTTCAGTAACAAGCAAACTAAACATCTTTTTATGTGTATCTATTTTATGTGCTAAAACTAAAAAAAGACAAAAGCAAGGAATGATAAGATTTATCAGAGTGGTTACTTCTGCAGGGAAAGTGGAGGATGGGATGAGGAAAGAGCAGGCTGGTAGTTGTAAGTAATTTTAAAATATTGGGCTTGGCAGTGATTCCACAATTATTCTTTATGTTAGATTAAATAAATATCATTAACAAAGAAGGGCTTAGTCCAACAATGATAATTTGTTATAAACATTAGATTAAAATTAATACATTTCTGAGAATCTGACAGCCAAGTCTTTAAATCTCTATTTTCTATTAAAATGACCATTAAAGAAGAGCATGATTTGAAACACCTTGATTTCTAAGAGTTCCGTAATGTTGCATTTCTTAATTGTTAAGCAAAAACGTTTTATCTGCCTCCAATTTCTACTCTTTTCTACTCTTTTCCTACCTTCTTAGATTTGAGAGGGGACCCTCAATCAGTATTAAATGCCACACTCCTATTAATTCCAAGCCATATATTCTTAGAGGCTCCTGATATCCTTTAGAACAGAGTCTCTGATGGTGTTATGCTTAAGTGTCATAACACCATTCTTCCTTCTCTCTACTTGCCATACCTTCTTTCCCAGTGCTTTTTGTCTGCTCTCTTCTCTGACAAGATGTTTTTCTCCCTTCCTTATTCATTCTGTCATTTCATATCAGACCCTGGGGAGCAGCCATGTAGCTGCAGCTACAACCAAAAGTCTAATTAGTTAGGAAGGGGCCTGGCGGAGACCCCAAATCTGATAGTCCAGTAATCCAAGCCAGGGAGATGAGCTAAGAAGACCAAGACAGATAAGCAAATAGTTCAAATCTAGGCAGGCAAGAAGCTCTATGACAAGGAGATAATAGGTCATGAACAAGGAGCTAAGGCTAGGAGAAGAGGCCGTAGATAGCATGGAGCCAAGCCAAAGAACCATACCTAGAAGGACTGCAGGTTAGATGGGAGGAATTAAGAACTTACCTACAACAGTCCCTCATTGTTCACATGAGAAAAACACCTAAGGTCACCCAGGACTTGAGTCTTTGAGGATCAGCAAGAAGACCAGAGTGGTTTTACCATAGGGAGCTGGGGGAGAGTAGTAGATGAGACCAGAGAACTATGGAGAAATGGACATCGTAGAGAGCAGATTGTAGAGGGACTTATAGCTTTTGTAAGGAATTTGCTTTTACCTCTGAGTGAAAGGGAAGTCATTGGAGAATATTGACCTGAGGAGTCATGTAATTCATGGTTAAGGGATGGCTCTGGCTACTGGGTCAAGGGCCTGAAGGGAGACAAGGGCCGAAACAAGGACACCAGCTAGGACACTGTCACAATAATTCAGACAGAGATGATGGTGACTTGAAACAGCAGTGGAATTAGGAAAAATGGTCAGATTCTGGGTATATTTGAAGAGATGGAGAGACTATAGGATGGGGAGGAGAGAAAGAAATATCAGATGATTGTATTTTTGCCCTGAGCAAATGGAAGCCTTGAATGGCCTTTTACTAAGATGATGAAGAATAGGTAGGAGCAATTTGGGGGGAAATATGAGGAACATGGTTATAGGACACATTAATTTCAAGATTTCTAAGTGGATCTCTAAGTGGAGCTATCGAACAGACATATAGATATATAAATGTAGAGTTGGGGGAGATCTGGTATAAAGACAGAAATTGTCAAATTATAGATTGTATTTAAAGCCCTGATACTGGATGAAACCACAAGGCAGTGAATTTAAATTGAGAAGAGATGAAGTCTGGAAGGCTGAGCCCTGGGGCTGTTCTAGCAAGAGATGAGGAAGGACCAAAATGAAAACTGAGGAGAAGCTGTCAATGAGGTAGGAGGAAAACCAGAAGAGTGTGATATCTGGAAGACAAGAGAAAATAGATTAAATGTGTCAAATGATGCTGATAGGTCAAGTCACATAAGTACTGAGAATTGACCTTTGGGGTGATCTGAAGGTCATGAGAGACTTTGACAGGAGCTTATTAGTAGAATGATAGGGATAATGTCTGATTAGAGAAGCTCAAGACAGAAGAGGAGAATGATTGGAGACAGTATTTATAAATCTTTCAAGGATTTTTGCTACAAAAGGGTGCAGATATATGGGGTTACTGGAGAGGGTTTTTGTAAAGGTGGGAGAAATTATAGCACATTGACTGCTAATGGAAATAACTCAGTAGAGAGGGGAAAGAAACGGATGATGTAAGAGAAAGGGAAGATGTAAGTGAATAAGTGGAAAGGATATGGTTAGATAGGAAAATCAAAAGTAGGAAAATTTATGGACAGGTGGTGTTAGTTATGCATGGGACCTTGTCAAAATTCTCTTCTGATTGCTTCTCAGGGGAATAAAAAGCAAGCTCTTCAGCTGAAAGTAAGTTTGGATAAAGAGGTAATGGAGTTTTGAGGAGAGAGGAGAAAGTGTGAAATAGTCTGAGAGAGGGAAAAAGAATGGACTACAGACATTTAGCAAGATCACAACTTGAAGCTAGTAATTGTGATTCAATGAGACCAATGAGCATGGCTGCATGTTTTTCTACACCTGTGTTTAGAAGCATGAGTGAAAATTAGATAGAGTGTTGGATTTACCAAGTTTGGGTTTTTATCAGGTGGTACAATAAAAATGAGAGAGGGGCAAGAGTTGAGTGTGTTTGCAAGGAATTGATTACTGTAATGAACCCTGGACTCTTCAGCTGGATAGGAATGGAAATGTGGACATGAGAGATGTGAGGAACCATAAGAAGTTAGTAGGATCCATGGATTGCAGGTTCCAATCAAAGGATTGTTGGAGTGACATATTAGCAGGAGTAGGCCAGTAGACCAGGAGGTGCTCTTTGGAGAGTGAGAAGTTTGAAATTGAGGTTAAGGAGGAGTTGAAATTGGTGGTGGTTAGAAGTGGGTGAAGAACAAGGTCTTTGGAAGAGAGGAGATTATAACCAGGGTATTCAAAGGATCATCTGCATTGCTATAGAACTCTCAAGATTGTGACTAGAGTGTGTTGAAAGAGTGTGATAGTAAACAACAAGCTAAAATCTTCCAGGAATAAGATGGAATGGCCAGGAGGTCTATGGATGATGATAGCCTGGAGGGAGAGTGATAAGGCATTGTCAGATGACATGAAATTCAAATCTGGGGCAGTCTTGGGAGGAAGCAACAGGAAGGGAAAGGAGGACAGCTATCCCATCTTCAGGCCCAGTGGTACAAAGGAGAGAAAACAGCCACCACTTGAGAAGGCTCCAGGGGAAGCCATTTCTCCAGAGGACAGTCAGATTTCAGTTAGAACTGGGAGGTGAAAAGAATTTGAGTATAAAGGAATTTTTTTTTGTTAACTGACCTTAAACTTCAAAATCACAGGGTTAGGATTTCAGGGGCTGGGGAGGGGTTTTACAGAGCCAAGAGAGTCTGGAGAATGCAGAATAACCCAGAAGTTGTTTCCTGTGCTTACTGATGTAAACACATCTAAGGGGCTTATTGAGGTTAATCCTGGCATCTCTAGAAAGATATTAGTGGCAAGACTATGGGTGTAGGAGGGTGGCCAGGAGAGAGGGGTACTTCCAGAAGCTTGCAGATTTGGGGGGACCCCTGCAGTTCTGCCAGTGAAGATGTGGAGTTCAAGAGGAGGCATTCTTATCTGAAGTTATGTGTTGCATTAAGCTTCCCACCTGCCTCTTGCGAATGGTGGTGTGGAAGCCAGTGGAGGGGTGGCCAGGCTAGGAGCAAGCAGAGCTCCCAAAGGAGATGTAGAAACCAAAGGAGGGGTGGTAGAAACCAAAGGAGGGGTGGTCTGACCACCCATAGTGGAAAAGTTCTTGGAAAGCAGGCAGAGGCTGTATCTGGATGACCCAGCTCAGGGTAGTGGTAAATGAAAGGGTCTGTCTCTTTTCTTCCAAGTGTTCAAAAAGTGGAAAGACAGGTGGCTTGAAAAGAGTCTGTCCTAATGTATCAGTTGGTGTGTAGGCTGGCTTTTGATTAGTCCCAAAACACAATGGCTCAACCAAGAATGAAAACCCTTCCCTGCTTACTAGCAGCCCAGAGGTAGGAAGATGATTCCTGTCTGTCATTGTCCCATAAGGTCCTCCAGGTACTCATGTCCCATTAGCTAGATGCTTCAGTATCTGCTGGGGTGTTATTCTCATCCTCGTAACCAAAGCTGACTCACCACTGCTCCCACATTTCAGCTTCCAGGAAGGGAGAGAGAGGAAGAAGAGGGCAAAGCACTTCATTTTATGGACATGACTGGGAAGACACATACATCACTTCCCACAGGTCTCATTGGTCAGAACTTAGTCACATGGCCACACCTAGAAGCAAGGGCAGTTGGGAAAGGTGGTCTATAGCTGGGAGATCAGTTGCCCAACTAAGCCTTAGCAGGTCCAAATATTAAAAAGGAAGACTAGGATATTAGATACTGTGTGGCAATGAACTTTGTCACAGATGTGACCACATATGAATAAGGAGTGACTTTAAATAATAATCATAGTATTTTTAAACTATGTATCAGAATGAGTGCCAGGGGGTTACACATTTATATCAGCAGTGCTGCATTTACTCAAACTACCAGTAGGGACTCAGGGAATATGAATTATTTTTTAAATATATAAATATAGAATTTTATAACTAGAAAGGATCTTAAGCATATAGCTTATTTCCTTATGTTTTATTTATCGTGGTATTCCCAAAACTTAGCACAACATTTACAGAAAATAAGAGCTCAATAAATGTTTGTTGAATGAATGAATGAATGATTGACTCATTTTCAATCAGTCACATCCAGCCACCTCAATTGACTGAGGAGGAAAATCCAATCCATTGTTCAGTGTGGCATCCATGTTCCCTTAAGGGGAGCAGATGTTCATCCACTAAGGGAGAATTTGGCTTTTGGAATTAGCCCAACGCCATTCAGAAACAAGTCAGGTGAATCCAGGCAATAATAGCGTTTTTAGTCAAAGTCAAAATGCGACTATGACTAATGAGGGTGATAAACTGATTCTTAAAACAGCTTCAAAATAAGAATTTCCAAAATCAATTTTTTTAGGATGGGTTTATACATCCCAAAGTGACTATATTAAAATGTTGGTTTGGATATTTAAGTTTGTGTATGTCAATTACTTCAAAATTTCTCACAACTTTGTAAGCAAGCTGGTGCCAGTAAACATCTTTTATCCTCAAACGGTAACAAACGCAGATTATATATCCTAGAAATCACTCTGTAACTCAGAGAGTCTCACCCTGGGGTTCCTACACCCACAGGGATCCTGGAATGAAGTAATGGGCAGGCTTGGAAATCACAGCCAAAAGGTAACCTGCAGAATGAAACTTAAAGGCTTAGAGGAGACAGTACCTTTGATGATAATAGTGGGGTGGGAAGGGAGATAGGATGACAAAAAACAGTAAATGCGTTCTGTAAATGGTGTGTAGAGACTGCAATTTCCCTATGTTGCCTGAGGACTGTTTGGATTCTCTTGGGGGAAGATAATTGTATCTCTGGAGCTCACTTGCCCCTCTAGGTTGACCTGTTTATGACTTGTAAATCTTGCATCTGGCCAACTCTTTTCCTGAGGGCAACTGATCTCCTAAAATGGTTCCCCATTGTGTGGGGAAGGGGAAGAGGAGGGTGGAATTTCCTGTATTTTCTGGGTCCTTGGCATCCTGGAGCTGAGCCAGGGAGCAGCTGTCCTTAAATATTGCCCGTGACAAACACTGCCAAATTGACGCTGGCTGGAAGTTACTTGGAGATGCGTTACCTCTACTCCATCCCTTGACCATCTATATTTTATTTTGGGGGAGGCCCTGAAATACTGCTAATGATTACCCATCCTGGTCTGGAGGGGAGTAAACTTATTCCCCCAAATGGAAAGACATACTCTTTTACCCCCTGCAACTTTTAAATTTACTATGTGGTTCATGTAACTGGAGAGCATTCGAGGCCATTTGTCAAAAAGTCTGACCGATGTAGCCATTGTGAATCACACCACAGCACAAAGTACAGTCATCCCCATGTCATTTGTCATCATATATTCTTCATTCCTTTAACTTTCAAAATGAAAATTTAGGTTAGATTCCAGGTTCCTTTCAGTTGCCTCTGAGAAACCCAATGCTGTCCTTTAACCTCACTATTTTTATCATTGAGAGCAAAGATCTGTGCTTTGAATAGTCAAATCTTAGAGGGAACAAATCATAGAAATGAGTGGCATTTTTTTTCTAGAGACAGCAACACAATTTGTGTGTTTCTCTCCCTGTATCAAGTAAAATCACATTGAAAGAACTAAAATCATGTCTTAAGTCTGTACTATGACACCTGACACAGGGCATGACACATCTTTAGGGCCTGCAAAATATCCAGCACTTTTAGATATAGGAGCATAGCACTTCCTATTCCTAAACTCTAGCTCAAAAAAGAAAAGGGTCCTTGCAGCAGCAGCAGCTGATGGAATGGAAAGAGAAGGAGCCTGGTTTTTGTTTTTGCCATTAATTAGCTCTGAGAGCTTGATTAAGGATCATCTCATCTAGGTCTTAAGTTTTCTCATCTGAAAAAGAGATTGGAGCAGCTCAGGTTCAAAAACCTTTTTTAGCCTTAAAAAAAAAACAAAAAAACGTGTTTTTTTCATGCAAAATATTTCAAAGATGGGCAGCTCTTTTTGTATGATGGGGTCCCAAATGAGTGATCTCCATAAGCCCATCAGATTGGTTGGTGAAACAGTTCCATAGAGTTGAATAATGGTTGAAAGTTTTGTCCTTTGGAATTGTACTGCCAGTTCATAAAGACATGGTCTGTATAACCCATTAGCAAATTCTTAAAAAGTAAATGACTCAGAAGTAAAGGAGTAAGCTCCCACAATGTGGAGTTTGAAATACTGGCTAATAAAAGGCACAAAATCACAATTTACTCATGAAGGTTTGAAGCTGCTGTTCATATTTTCCACATTTTAACAAGCAGGCAGAAAACTAAATCTACACAGCGATGATTAATCTATTTTAGAGAAGGAAAAGTAAAAGTTTGATGGGAAGAAAAACGTTTTCCCTAACAACTTATTTGGAAAACAAAAAGACTCGGCTTGGAAACAGCCATTTCTCTAAATGTCGTGAGTTCTTTTACCTTCCCAAAGGGTTTCAACTTTTATTTAAATGAAAAGTCATTTCTCAGTTTTCTACAGTCTGGAAAACAGATCAACAACATAAATTTTTCATGTCATCGTGTATACACTTAACTTCCTTCAATACATGGAAAAAGAATGGGACCTTAAACTGACCGTGGAAGCTTCTGAAAAGGTCACAAAGGTTCACAAGAAAACATTTTTTCTTTCTACTTATGCTAGTATCTCCTGTGTTATTTTCATTTCCTGAGAAACCTATAGGTTTTCAGAACAGGAAATATGATGTAATATGACATCTCCTCAGAGGATTCAGCACTCTTAATAGCAAATGACAAAAATGATTTGGACAGTTTGTAAGTTATAACTGTGCAATTTAAATGCACAAAATATCCAAAGTATGATGTTAACTCAAGTGGCACTCATCACGGTGCTCCAGGCTGCACTAACCTCCATGCACCATCGAAGCACATCCTGACAGGGGATTCCAAGAACTTTCTCCTTCAGTGACTGCTCTTTAAGGGACCTTTGTTAGAAGCATCTGATCATGAGACTTTCAGCAACCCTGGGATCTATCTTTTCCTGCCCTCTCTTAATTACACCCGTATATCATTATTTACGGATGGTTAATGTGATCATTTTTAAAGTTGCCCACTGTGAGTCTAGGAGAATTTCTTCTTAGTTTCTATTTTCCTTCCTTCAATTCTGAAAGATTTTCAAATCTATGTTTACGACCAGTGAGCATAGGTAACTAAGTTCTCCGTTAATGATCCCAATGAAAAGACAGTGGGCTTTAGAATCTGAAAGCCCCACTTCCTTTTTTGTCCCTACCTGAATGCCTTAACTTTGCTGAATCTCAGTTTTCTCACCTCTTTAATGGCACAAGAGAATCCATCTCCCTACAGTTGTGGGAATTTAAAGGAGGTGGTATATGTGCAGACCCTGTCCAAGTGCCTTGCACACAGTGAACTTTCAGTCAGTGGTAATTGTAATCATTACCTCCACGTGGGTCAATTAGCTGTAAATGAAAATACCAATAGCTTTAACTGCCCAGGACTGGAATGTTGCAACCTAGTGAGCCTTTTGTAGCTGTGAGTTCTGGTCATGAGGAGGATTGGACTCTGTAGAATGGATCAGCCAACTCAATACTGATAAATAGACATCATGGAATATGTCCTTTTGGGGGGGGGTCATCATATTTTTCATACAAAGCCAATGTGTTTGAGAGGCTCAGACGATGTCCACATAAATGAATATTTGCTACTTTTTAAAGAGTGCATGCACCATCGCATGTTGCAAATTAAAGTCACTGAGTGTTGAATTTCTAAAACAAACCAGAATTTACTACCTTTGGGTTGGGTGAAGACAGAATACTCAAATGAAAGTTAACTGCAGTATAGGTAGTATTTTGAAAGACATCAGATCTTCAGTAGAAAAACAAATTCAACAAAGCTAGGAAGAAGGGTATACATCTGGAATGAGATGTTTTTAAAGGTTTTTTGAGTTAAAAGAAATAAAAAGTAAGAGATCATTAGGGAAGATATAAAATTATATGGCATGTAAAAAGTCAAAAGGGTCCAAACTGAGGGAGAAGTAAATGGGCATGATCCCGGTATAGCTAGAAATAACACAAAGAGCAAAGTGCATCCTGTTTCAAGAACAGGCACAATTTTATGATAAGGCCTCAAATCTCTAAGACCTCCTCTTTTGGATTACCCCCACTTATGTACCAAAGGTCATAGTGAAGAACACAAAGAATTAAGGCTGGCACATTTCCTCTTGGAAGAGGCAATTCCATTGAGAAGTTGCCATGCACTATCATTTATTTAGGGATTATGGGACACAAGGTGGTTGCCATGGCCAGGAGTCAAACAAGGAAGAAAAGGAAGCTCCATGGATGAAAAGGGCAGTCTCCCACAAAGATGCTGCATGCTCTGACATTTCCATTCTCCCCAGATTGTTTTCTCCATCACTGAGCCAGATGTCACTCTCAACAGACTTTCCAGAGCAGAGCTACTGCTGTTCATTCTGAAGCTTTTTGCTCTTTACCAAGAAAATAACAAATGGCTTTTTCCATTTGGAGAAAAGAATTATTCCTTCACCATAAGCACATATATGACCCACATGGGTCTACAACTTTATTCCAGACCATGCTGGCATGCTGGAGAACTGGGGATGGTGCCTGGGCTCCACCTTGACCTAATTTTTGGACCACATTTTTGGACCCACCTAACTTTTGGGATACAACAGAGACTCTTTAAAGACCCAATTCCTATTTTATTTGATTTTAGAAAAAAGTTCGAAATGAAGAACTGGCCACACTCCATTCATTGTGCCAGATGACACCCCAGTTTAACTTCATCTGTAACCCACTTACTTTTTTGGTTATAACCTCTAAGTGAGTGAAGGAAGTTAAGTTGTTTATATCCACAGCCCACCAGGTATAATCCCCTAGCATATTGTGGGGTGGAAATATAGGTGTCAATAGAATCCGGGGCCTAAATCCAGAATTTTCATATTTTTCTAGGGAATTGAATTTAGATTTATTTTTAAAGAGAGGAAAACGTTGGTACTAAAATTCTAAAAGAAACGTTGCTTACACTCTTTCCATCAAACTTGGAGTGAGCCATATAAGGGGAGCAGTGTAACCGCATAGCCAATGTGCTAATGTGTGTCTCTGGAGAAACTTCCCACGAAATCTTGCATTCCATCTTTTCCTGATACTCCAACTATAACCTCATTTCCTTTCTGATTATTTTTCCTTTTCAAATGAGGTATTATTAATATTTCACAGAGTTATTGCAATCATAATTTCACAGAGTTAAACCAAAGTTTTATCTTCAGCATCCCATTTTTTTTGTCTAACAGGGAAAAAAAAGAGAAGCCAAAATAAATGTTTTCCTTCCTTCTAACCATCAGTTGAAAAACCTCATAAGTATGTATTTGTAAATCCTGGAATTTTAGTATCTTAAAATGGTTCTGGTAGATGATGATGAGTAATCTAGAGCATACCTATAGCCCAAAGCAGAAGGTTGTAGAATAGAGGAGTTACTAAGACTTTTGATTTCAATAGGAAAGCACCAGATTTGTCCTACTGAATTCTTAGGAATTTATCAATATTATATCCCTTAAATGAGTAGTCATTCCCAGCTGTAATTCCTGGCCAGAAGAAGTTCATAGGCCAATAACGCCAGATATCTCAGATATATTTTTCTAGTTTATATAATTAAAACAAGAAAACCAAAGGACTTTATCTGCAAACTGTTTGCTCCCTTTTGGCATGTGCAGATATCAAAGTATTTCCAAATCACTTGTAAGTGCACAGAACATAGAGAAGGAAAGATGTCAGGGATGTTGAAATGGGAAGATTCAAATCATGGGGGTTTTCTCACTGATCATAGTCCACTTCATTATCTTAACTGGTGTCATAACTACTGAGCAATACCCTGGATTGCAATGGGTTTCCATTGTGTATATGTATATTAATGTAATCAGAAAAGTGCATATATGTTTATTCTTTTATTATAATAATACAACTAATTATTTCTTTGTGCCCCTTGTTTTTCTCATGTGATATATGTTCCTTATTCCTTATTCATTGATTCAAGAATAGTTATTTATAGAGTTCATACTATTTAATAGGTAGCATTCTAGGCATTGCAGATAGAGCAAGTTAGAAACAAAGAAAAGGCAATTTAGGAAGAGAAGACAGAAAAACAAAATGTGATATAATGTCAGGTAGCAACATATGTTATAAAACAATTTAAACAGAGGTTCAAGTGAAGTGAAGTGAATCATGGAAAGGTGACTATTTGAAGGAGGACCATGTCATGCAGAGAATGCAGCATGTGCAAAGGCCCAAAGTAGGGGTGTACATGATGTGTCCCAGGACCATGCTGCCTGGAGCAGAGTGATAGAGAGGAAGGAAATTAGGGAAGAGAAGAATCCAGGAGCCAAATCATGTAGGATCTCATAGGCTGTGGTAAAAACATTATATTTCTGAGCAGGGGAGTGGCATGAACTGTGAATGTGGCTGCTGTATGGAGAATAATAGGCAACAGGAAGGAGGCAAGAGTGGAAGTACTGAGGCCTTGCAGTCATCCAGGCATAGCTTGGCCTAAAATGGTAGCAGAAAAAAAATGGTGAAGCATGGCTGGGTTTAAGAAATGTTTTGAAAGTAAAGCAGGCAATTTGCTGATTATATCAGCCAAGGTCCAGCATGGAATGGGAACCATTCTAGGTCTTTCCATAGAGGAAATTTAATACAGGGAATGGCTTAGCAGGTAATGGCAGAGCGGAGAAGCTAAATGGGACAGTCAGGCAATCCAGAGATTAACAGAGGCAGGAAGTCACAACCACCACTAGGGTGAGACAATGACAGAAGGTGACATTAGAGCCCAGACGCTGGGCCACCCAATGGAAACTAGAACCATGGGGGAGAGGAGCTACTTGGCAGGAAATGGAGCTGTGAAGGAGAAGCAGCTGCTGCCAGGAATGCTATAGGAAACAGGAAAGTAAAGAAATGCCCTGATTTCTCCCCTCCTGCTTCCTTCCAGGCTTCTGCCTTTCTCTCCCATTGACTGAACCTTTTTCCCTCCAGAAACCATAGAGGAAGGAAGCCTGGGAAATGTAGTTCCCTTTGAGGCAGAGCAAAGCAGAGGAAAGGAGAGGAATGCATCTGAGAACAAACTAGCAATTTACTAGAAGATTTGTGGACGAAGTAAGAGAGGAGTCTCAGATGACTTCAAGTTTCCATGTACCTGGATACAAATTTCATATTAGCCACACATACTAAGAGATATACCTACCCCATTATATATAGTTAGATCCTCAGATATGTAAATATATATATACCAAGCAGGACACCAGATAGCCTTCATTTTAAATACTAAGGACAATCAATAGGTAGAAGTTGCCTGAATTGTTGTATTAAGAAGGATTCTGCGGCTGTATACAGGTTCAGGGGTCAGTTACAGAGACTGAGTAGCAGTGACTGCGATGGGCATGGTAGGGGGCAGTTGTCACATGAGGGCCAGATATTTGCCATGTCTCCACTGAAGCAATGAACTCCATGTAACCGAGGCAGCATAAATCAGATCCTTTGCCTATAGGGGTTCATGGAGGGATCTTTGCTGTTTTATTAAAGATAATGAAAACAGCCTGTCATGAATTCCCTGTGGAAGGAAAGAGCCATGATTAAACTGAAGTGCATGGAAAACACGTGTTCTCAGCCCCTTTCCTCTCCCAGGAATTTGCAGAGAGCGTCATCTCCTTGTGTCGGTCCAGCCCAGTTGATTATCTGCTGTACTAGCCAGTCCACATGGTGACTCAGTCCAGCTCTATTCCCTGTGACCCTTTCATCATTCCCTGGATAAGTCCAGGCAGTTCATACCTCAGGGCCAGATCTTCGACCCGACAGGTCTACTGTGAGGTTAATCTAGAGTGAATGGCTGTGTTCACACAGATGTAATGTGGCATTTTTCTCTAATTACCACCCGGTGCCCTTCCAGTTATTTCCGAGTGCTCTGAAGGTAGTCCTGACCGGTGAACAGCCCCTCGGCAGCCACAGCTAACACAGACATCTGGGATGTTCTGGGTGGAGGGTCAGCAAAATGGGCTTTGAGAAGGGAAGTCAGGGATCTCTTTGGGCCAAGTGCTGGTCATCCCAGAGCCACGCCGCAGGCTTTCCTGTCTGCACCCTTGCCCGTGGGGATTGTGGGGCTGCTGCAAACAAGTTGGCTGCAAGGCTTGGCCCTCACCCCCTTGTGTCTTCCTATTGCTTTTATATGTTGTGAGAATTGTTTCACGCCCCACAAAAATGAGACTTTGGGGTTATATTTTTAATTCTCTGTCAATGCCTCTGGTGAATATTCAGGTACTAATCTGTGTGAATATTACCTGAAAATAAAATCTTTTAATTTTTTTTTAACTTCTATTGGAATAACACATTATTTTCTTATTCAAATGGGGCTCACTTCCTGCTGTTTTCAATACGATTTTTAATAAATATGTAAATTCTAAAATTAATTTACAGCATACATTGGGAGGCATGATTTTGGAAATGACAAAAATTTGATGGATTGCAAAATTATCCCCCTTAAAATCATCAGTCATTGTAGAGCAGAATGGATCAACCTCTTGTAATTTTACAGCGTTTTCTTCATCTTATCTTCTGTTAGGGACTCACTTAAAATTGATTATAAAACAGTATATTTCGTAGGCCATAATTCATTCACAGATTAATTAGATTTTTAGTTAATATCCCATCATGGTTCGGGATGGGAGCCAACGGTGTTTTGTAGCAGCGCGCTCCAGGCGTGAAGCCTGATTGCTATTCCCAAGTGACTGAAGCTCCCAACGCTAATCACTAATCACATTCAGACCACATAAAGCTTAACATCCTTCACCTCCGTTCTTTTCTTGTTGACTCACAGCAGGAGATCTTTATTGGCGCTGACCAGGAGACCAAAGTGCAGGCAAACGTTCTTGGGAGGGGGAGGCTGTTATTTATTTATTTATTTCCCCAGCCTAAAATGGAATCTGTGCAGCCATTCTCTGAAAGAGCAGGCGAGAGGTGTGCACATGCACTTCTAGTGTCCATCCCTGCTTCACAGGCCCGGACTGAAGAGGTTTTCCCCTCGTCCTTTTCTAGTAGGGAGCAGCCTTAAGATTGCTTCCGTGATTTTTAAATCATCCATTGCTAGCACCCTACAGGAATATTTAAAAGGACAGTGTGATGGGTTAGGCTAATATGTCAACTCGGCCAGGTAATTGTGTCCAGGTGTTTGGTCCAGCAAGCACTGGGATAATTGTAATACAAGAGCATTTATGGACTTTGATCCCAGTGAGTTTACTGTGTGGATGGCTGATTACGTCTGCATCAATCAGGGAGATTGCATCATCAATGGGTGATGCTTTTATCCAATCAGTTGAATGCCTTAAAAGGGGAAGTGATTTCAACATTCAGAGAGAATTTCCTAGCTGGGTTTTGGACAGCCAACGTCCCCCAGAAACTCATCAAGGACTTTTCAT
>JAQZBX010073355.1:0-14926 GCA_029593785.1 Cabassous unicinctus | reverse complement strand
CTTGCTGCTTGTATTTGCTGTGTCCATTTGCTGTGTGTTTTTTCTGTGTCTGCTTATCTCCCCCTTGCTGCAAGGTCTTGCTGCATCAGCCCACCACGCCGCACGGGCCGGCCTGCCCTCACAAGGAGGCCCCAGGAAGCGAACCCGGGGCCTCCCATATGGTAAACGGGAGCTCTATCGATTGAGCCACACCCGCTTCCCTCAATGCATTCTTATAGTACCTGATAGTTTAAACATATACTGGCATTCTAATACACTGCTAGAGGGGGTGTAAACTTTCTGGAATGTAATACCCTTCAACACTGTAATTCTATTGCTGGGAGTGTAGCCCAAGGAAGCAATCAGGAAAGGGAACAAAGATGTAGGTACCAGTAAGTTCCTGTCAGTGTTGTTTACAGTGGTATAAAAATAAAAATAAAATAAAATAAAAACTGGAAACAACCTAAATGTTCTAAACATAGGAAAGGTTAAATCTAAATAGGTGAAAGGTTCTAGGAACTACAATTCAGCCGAACAATGGAATATTATGTAGCCATTAAAAGCAAGGAAGGGAATGCCTATTCCCTTTTCTCCTGGCTTACAAGATCAGAGTCTCCTTGCCTCTGAATTCATACTTTGAGAATCCGTATTTATTTACTTATTCAACAAATATTTTTTGAGCGCTATGTGCCAGGCACTGTTCTAGGGGCCAGAAATACCTCTCCTTTATCACTTCTCTCTCATGGAAACTCACAAGCATGTGGTTGGCTCATCACTAATACATACCATTTGCGAGCATTTACCAAGTACCAGTCACTGCAACAAGTGCTTTGAAACTTTGTCACATTTAATCTTCATAGTACCTCTGTGAGGTAGGGATTGCTGTCCCTCTTTTTACAGATGGGGAGACTGAGGCTAAAGAGGTCAAGTAACTGACCAGAGTTAACAGAGCCACCAAAGGGGGCGAGTCAGAATTTGAACCTAGTTCTGCTGACTCCCAAGTCCAGCTTGAACTTCTTTTCTAAATTCCCTATTCTAGATGCAGCCAGATAAATACCACTGTAACACTGAAGCTAATTCTCCCTTCACGCAGATCCCAGGCTTCTGTTCCTTACTGTCTTGGACTCAGCAAAAGTGGCTGGTACTCTTAACTGATCCTTGCCTGTCTCGTGTTACTGTTCTCTCTACTCTGTTCCACTTCATCCAGATTAAAGACAACTCTCCTTTTCTGGAAAACGAGGAAACAGTTGTTTGAGTGGCTCTTCCTTCTCACTTTTGACATGACAAGAGGTCTTCCAATCAGCAAAACCCCTGAAAGGCATTGTATTCTAGTGAGAAGTATTTTCCACAAACTACAGCTCGTTCTTGCAACAACAGATATTTTTTGAGTGCCAAGACTGATTTAGAGTTTTAACCTTTCTGACCCTATTTTTACAAATTTGCCACACTTCTATAACTCCATCTTTGGTATTCTTTCTGCCACCTCTTTCATGGGCTCTCTTAAAATATTTTGTCAAGGCAGCAACCTGTGTAACTCCCTTGCCTTCTGTTTCTCGTGGTGATGTTTCCCCTCAAGCCAACTTCTCATTCTAACTTCTGTCTTTCTGTTAATAGCAGCAGCACCATTCTGTAGTTACCCAGGCTTGAAACCTCAGCCACTTTCGAGCCATCACACCCTTTACACCCATTTCATCACTAAGTCACATCAATTCTCTTCTCATCACATGATTTGTAACTCTCCTTTCCTTCCCGTTCCCACTGCCTGTGCTCACCAAGTCGTCTTCAGTGTGCTCCTGCTGGCTTTCCTACCTCCAGTCTCTTCCTCTTCTGATTTGTGCTGCACATTGACCACAGATTAATCTGCTTGAGGCTCTCCTCCGATTATCACAAGTTGTTCTGCTGTCCCAATCCTCAGTCACTCATTAAGCCTTGTTCTAGCCCCACAGTATCTTCTGCATTTTTCTTCTCCTCTCCAGGCTCATTATCACCACCTCATGCAGGCCCTTTTTACATCTTTGCTTCCATATTACAGTAGTCTCTTTTTTTTTTTTTTTTTTAAAGATTTATTTATTTTATTTATTTATCCCCCCCTTGCTGCTTGTGTTGCTGTGTCCATTCGCTGCGTGTCTTCTTATCTCCCCCTTGCTGTGAGGTCTTGCCGCATCAGCCCACATTGCCGCGCAAGCCGGCCTGCCCTCACAAGGACGCCCTGGGAAGCGAATCCGGGGGCCTCCCATATGGTAAACGGGGGCTCTATCCACTGAGCCACACCCGCTTCCCTACAGTAGTCTCTTAACTTGTCTCAAAGCTTTAGTGTTTCCCCTTCCCAACCCATTTTACATACTGACATCAGATTAATCTTCTTGAAACACTGATCCTGCCACTCCTCCACTTAGAGATATTTTGTGATTTACTATCGCATATATTTAAAGTCCATATTCCTTAGCCTGGTATTCAGGATCCAGCCTCGTCTCCTGTTATTCCCCTTCATGCACCACCTACGCCAACCAGATTGATATACAAACCTTAAATTTTCCCACCTTTGAACTTTTGCTCAAATTGTCCCCTCTCTTGTCTCCATGTGTTAACTCCTACCCCATCCTAAAAGATAAGGCCTTTCCAGACTCCTCTATTTTATCATTAGACTTTTGTGCAGTCCATTCCTTTTTTAAAGAAAGAGCCAATTTCAAATGGTTTTTAAAATATATGACCTTATGATTGAGTTAAGATCTAAGGTAAAAATTTCACTGCCCAGACCCCAGGATGAAACGGTTTCCTTTTTCCAGTGTTTCTACCACTCCCCCACTTTAGGAATTGACTGATTCCTCAATCTTCATCGAATTTATGTCCAAAGCAGAAATTCCCACCTCTTGGTTACCTCTCTTTTGGGCGGAGTCAGGGCAAGGCAGTTTTCTAATCTTTTGTGGTGAAATGTAATTTGTATTGTCCATGAAAAGCCTGGGCTTTGGACTCATGCAGCCCTAAGCTTGTGACAGCTTCATTATTTCCCTAGCCTCTTTAAGAGTTGGTGTGTTCAGCTGTTTATAATAGTCCTAACAAATCCAGCAGCCCCCACGTGGTTTAGTCTCTACACAAACTGCATATAGGGAAGCAGATGTGGCTCAATGGATAGGGCTCCCGTTTACCATATGGGAGGCCCCAGGTTTGATTCCCAGGGCCTCCTGGTGAAGGCAAGCCAGCCCGCACGGCATGGTGAGCTGATGCAGCAGGACGACCCAACAGGGGGAGACAAGCAGACACAGAAAAACACACAGCAAATGGACACAGCGAGCACAAGCAGCAGGGGGTGATAAATAAATAAATAAAATCTTAAAAAAATAAAATAAAATAAAAACTGCATATAAAGCACTGTCCAGAAGTCCAAAAGTAATTTCATTGTTAATTTATTTGTGTCTTTCAAATAGCACCAAAAAGGATCTCGTTCATAACCCACAATGACATTTCCCAAATCCTCTTCCTTCACCCCCCAATTATCCCAAACCTGGTGCTATATACAACAAACCTGAAAACTCTCTCTACATCCCCAGTTCCTGTTCCTCTCTATGTAGGCTTCCTCCCTCTCTCAGCCATATATTTTCTAGATTGGCTTTGCCTCCCTGACATACCCTCCTCCCTCTCAGGTCCTGTCTCTCTCTCTACCTATTCAAAATATCCTGGAATAAAACTGACAAGGCTTCTCCTTTCATGAGCGCAAGTGGAGTGGGGGGGAAATAAAGAAGAAAGAAGATGCATGACAGATACTCATTAGTAACTCTTGTGTGCCTGTCACATGTAAAACATAACAAAATGCATCTCAGGAGGTTCTTAAGATGATTGAATGATTTTACACATATAAAGCATCTTGCATGTGCCTGTTATATAATTTGTATACAGTAGTTGGTTAGTAGTTCTACAATTTACATTGGTTTCCATATTTTCGTCTATTTTCTTGAACATTGTATTCATAGTTATTTTAACCCCAATATCTGGATCACCCATGGATTTGTTTCTATTGTCTTTTTTTGCTCTTGGTTTTCAGTCATGTGGTCTGTCTTTTGGTGCACCTGGTTATATTTTGGTGAAAGATCACATTGTATATAACATATTGTAAAGGTTCCAGTTGATGGCTTATTCACAAGAGGGTCTGCCCTCCCCTGCACAAGGAAGATCGAGTGGTGACTGATCACCCCATCCCACTCAGGGCTGCGCTGAGCCAAGGCTGGGCTGCAGTTCTGCTATGGCCTGATCTACCCCTGGTTTGTTCCTGGCCCTCCAAGGCTTTCCACTGAGAGCCTGGTGTATTCTCTCTCCTTGGAAGGTCCTAACTTGAATCTTTGTCTCCCAAGTCTGCTAAAACATTCTATGCTTAGGTGTTTTTGCCTCCTACACCATGCAGCCCCAGCATTGGTAATTGTGCTGAATGGAAAATTGGCTTGAGGCCCCCAAAGTCTCTACCAAAAGATCTGCTGATTTCTCTGTTCCCTAACAAATGCCTCAGCCAGGTGCAAAGCCTGGATTCTCAGCCCTCCCCTCCCACTCCTTCTATCCCAGAATCAACATATGCCCTCAGGATAAAAGTAGCTACAATAATTCCCTTATATCTTTGGGTTCTTCCCTCTCCAGAGACTTAGCTATCTCTAGTTCTCATAGCCTCAGCAGCTCCCCACTGCCATGAACAGATGGTTTCTGTGCTTTATCCAGCATTTCTGGTTGTCCTAGGCAGCAGAACTGGTCTGCTGCTGGCCATTCCAACCCACCCAGATGCAGAAGTAGATGCTTATTAAGTGTTCATTTATTGCCCCTTTGCAGCCCCCAACTGGCTAGACAGCCTATCACACGTTCCCTGGTTTGCCCTCAGCCAGTTGGCTAGCTCCACCTTGTTTTCATTTTCAGGTTCTTGGGTTTCCTTACAGAGGTAAACATAGCTCAGTTGATTCAATGCTGTCTCTTCCTCCACCCCTTCCTTTAGAGCAGCTCTGAACAAAGTCCACACTGCCCTCATTAAATTCTAGCCGTGGTGCCAGCCCATCAGACCTCAGCAACTATAAATGTTGTGTGGCTTTTCAAATTACATTTTACACATACCCTAAACCTTAGTCAGCCTCAGCTTTAAGTACTATTCCATTCCCTGATTTTTTACTTAAGAATTAAATGCTTTCTATCCTCACCAGGATTATTTTGATTATTATTTATCTTCCTTTTCCTCAGTAGAAGATCACTCACAAGATGGGCAAGGCTTTTGATAAATCCATTTTTCCCACTTTTCCCTGAAAGATATGTGCCATTACTATAAATTTTCACTCTTAGATCAAGCCAGACCATAAGAGAGTGATGTGCTTGATGGCATTCTTCGGCAATCTTATAGAACTATATCTAAGAAGTATTAAATTATTTTTAATTTAACAAAAATTAGTAAATACCAGTAATTATAAAGGTAGTTTTTCTTTATTTTTAAAGAAGTTTTTTTATTTTTTATTTTTATTTTTTAATTTTATTTTTAAAGAAGCTCTAGATTACATAAATGTTATATTGAAAATATAGGGGATTCCCATATACCCCCCTCCCCCTCCCACACTTTCTCTCATTAAAAACATCTTTCATTAATGTGGCACATTTGTTACAATTGATGAATACATATTGAAGCACTGCTACTAACCATGGTCTATAATTTACATTATGGTTTACACTTTGCACCACACAATTTTATAGGTTTTTTGTTTGTTTGTTTGTTTGTTTGTTTGTTTAATTTTATAGGTTTTGACAAAATGTATAATGGCCTGTATCTGTCATTGCAGTGTCATGCAGGACAATTCCAATGTCCCCAAAATGCCCCGTGTTACACCTATTCTTCCCTCTCCCTCCCCTCAGAACCTCTGGTGGCCACTGCCTTTATATCAATGATACAATTTCTTCCTTTACTAGAATAATAATAAGTCTACTTTAGTCCATAGTTGCATTCCCTACTTATGTTTGTTCATTCCTCAATCTTGGGGATTTTGGGATGGTGATGCCCACTCTGCTTCCAATTGAGAGGGTGCTTAGATCTCATGGGGCAGATGGATGGAACTATCTTGCTTGCAGTTGTAGATACTCACTGTTTTGGGGGATGGGCATTGTTCATCATCATCCTTTTGTTAGTTATCCTGGGCAAGTCCAATGAACTGGAGAATAGATGTTGGCTGCAACTCTGCTGAGATTCAGGGCTCAACCAGCATATGAATAAGACCAAAGATTTAAGTCTCTGGGACATATATTTAATGGGTATCGTGCTAATTATAGGTTCAAATAAAAGGGGCAGAAGAACCATGAATAGGAAAATTGTAAGTGAGTCTAACTGTGTTACCTTGGGGGGATAGGACATCATATATTCCAAGGTAAGGCCCTTCACAAGATGGGCAAGACTCTTGATAAACCCATTTTTCCCAGTATTCTCAGAAAGGTATGCACCATCCCTATAAATTTTCACTCTTGAATCAAGCCAGACCATAAAAGGGCTATGTGCTTGATGGCATTCTTTGGAGATCTTATAGACCTATATCTACTTTTTTTGTTGTTTTTAAGGTACTGGGGCCAGGGATTGAATCCTGGACCTCATATGTGGGAAGCCAGTGCTCAACCACTGAGCCACATCGGCTCCCATAAGAAGTATTAAATTGTTTTTAATTTAACAAAAATTAGTAAACACCAATAATTATAAAGGTATTTTTAATTTTTAAAAAATTTAACACTCCATGGCACTTACTGTATACTTGATACTGGTCTAAACACTTCACAGATATGAATTTATTTTACCCTCATAACCATCCTATGAGTTAAGAATTATTTTCCCTATATTATGGGTGAGGAAAATGAGGCCAAGAAGGTTAAATAACTTTCCCAAGATCACACAGCTAGTACATGGTAGAGCCAGGATGGAACCCAGTAAGGCTGGCTCCAGGGCCCAAACTCTTAACCACTCTATAGCTATATGAAATCTTTTATTGTATTAATTACAGGAGTGCTCTAAAAGATACCACTTACTACTCAATAAAGATCCACAAGAGAGCGTCTCCCAGGTTTACAGCAGGAAAAGCTGTGGGGCTCTCCCTTCTCACAAAAGTGGGTGGTTTGCATTTCTGAGAGCTCATCTAGTCCTGGCCCTCTTATTGCCCTACACTTATTTTCCCTTTGCCCAATCCCCTTAATTATTTATTTTATCTTTCTGTGTTGTTGCATTTTGCCAAACTGGCTTAATTGCTTTGTGGAAGGTGGCAGGAAATAAATACATAAATATATAAAATTAACTTTTTCCAAACCTTTATGAGATGAATCTATCCACTGCCAAGAAAACACCATTTCAATTACCAAATCCCTCTGTGTATTCCCAGTTATGTAGCTAGTGACTCACTTTCCACATCCTCATTTCTCTTACAAAGTCATGTCTGTGTGAGCTCAAAAAAGAAATGAAAATGCCACCTAGGTCTTTCAGTTTCCTACTTAAAATGTCAGAGTCTCTGGAAATACATTCCAGAGCCTTACAGACCATGTCTGCCCTAATTGGCTACAGAAGTTGACAGAATTCAAGCCAGGATGTGACCAGCAGGAGTCTAAGTACACAGGCATTGAGTTGGTTGGGTGATAAATGGGTGGAGACATGGAAAGTCCTTGGATATTACAGGTGAAGAAGCAAGACCAAGAATCCAAGCTGAGAGCAGGGTGATGGCAGGTCAGGAGCCATTTTTTAAAAAGAAAAAGAATAGAATGAGGTTAGAGTGAAGAGTTTGCGGCAGAATCAGATAGATCCTAGGTCAGCAGACTAGTCTGGGGTCAGTGGGCTTCCTGCCAGCTTCCGGTGACCCAGCTTTGTCTAATTTTCTTGCTTTATCTTTCTCCATACCCCTTACAGCCTCCACTGTAGCTATACCAATAAATGTCTAAAAGTTGCCCAAACATGCTAAACTGTTTCATACCCCCATACCTATTTTGTGCTGCTTCCACCCCCAGCCTCTGTCTACCTGACATTTTTTTTTTTTGCATATTCTGCTAAAATACCTTCACAATGAAGCCCTTCCTGCACCCCATAGCCTGCCCCCACTATGCTCTTTGGTAAGCAGTATTAATTTGACCATACCTCTCTGATGTGAGTATTGTATTTTTCTAAATCAAATTTAGAAAATATTAGTCCCCATGTGCCAGGATGTTGGCATACTCAGTGTCATTATGGGTGCCTCTGCCCCTCCCTAGGGTCCTACCCTGAATCCTGAGGGGCTAACACAGTCCAGAAAATGTGGGGAATGGCCTCTGGTCTTCCATGCACCTTACTTACCACTGAGGTGCTCAGTGTCCAAGTTATCATGGTCCATTTCAAAGACGAGTGGCTCCACTCACTCTGGACTGGACCAGATCAACGAAGCTTTTGCTAAGGCTTCCAAGCTGCGGCTCCTGAAGTCCAGCTTCCCTGGAGGCCTTAAACAACTATCCTCCCATTCAAGGGACTGTATACCAGGAGGCCCAGGTTTCTGACCCTCTAGGAAACCCCAAAGCCCCAATGGTCTCCCCCATTTCAGGGAGCCCTCTCCTCCTCCTTGGGTGGGCTCTTTCCACTTCTTCCCATCCTTATAACCAGCCACAGATAGGCCCTGCAACACAAGCCTTGATGAGGGGTTGTCTTACAGGAGCTGCTACTTCCATCTTTATCTCTAAAACTCTACCACCTTATTGGGACAGAACAGGAGAAATGTCTCTTGTGCTTGCCAGATTCCTATAGCACAAGAACTAATTAAGCACAATTGATAGCTCAGTAAATTATCCTGCTACATTTTCCCCCTTTGTAAATATTTGTACCCAAAAAGGAAATCTACTTCCCATTTCAGTGTTGCCCCGAGGATGTGAAGCTATACCAGTCTTTAGCCCAAATAATCAGTTTTCTGTCATGAGTTGCATTCCGTAGAGATCTAACCCCAGATGCACCTCATAATGTGTGAGGTCAGAACCATTCTCCCCATTTTCAAAGGACTTGGGAGCCTGGGAAAGAGGTAAATTTCCCACTTTGCAGGTGAGTGAGGTGACTCCTCTTAGAAAGTCACCTTATTCCCAAGACTGGCTCTTTCTGGCCCAAGTGCTTCCACCCTACTCAGGCAAGGGCTCTCCTCTGAGTCTGGAGAAAGCTCTGTAGGCATCAAACAATGGATAGCAAAAGATGGAAAGAGAAAATGGCTGCAGCCATCAAGGCAGCTAGCTTTGTGAGGAGTTAATCTGGGCTAGTAATGTGACCTGGTTCCCCATTCTAGATTTCCAACGACTTCTTTTATCCTTTTCCCTAAGTTACCAAATTTAAATGAGATATGCTCCTGTTCACGTTTTGTAGCAGAAAAAAAAGCCTGCTTGCATTTCAATAGGGATTGCATTGAATCTGTAGATCAATTTGGTGAGAATTGCCATTTTAACAATATTAAATCTCCTAATCCATGAACATGGATTTGGTTAGGTCTTTAATTTCTTTCAGTGATGTTTTATAGTTTTCGATGTACCAGTTTGCACTTCTTGTATTAAATTTATTCCTATGTATATTATTCTTTATAATGTCTTAGAAGTGGAATTGTTTTTTTAATTTTACTTTATGATTTTTCATTGTTAATGTATAGAAATAGAATTGCTTTTTGTATACTGATCTTTAATCCTGCAACCTGACTGAACTTTTGTTCATTAGTTCTAGTCATTTTTAGTGATTTCTTATGATTTCTATATACAAGATCATGTCATCTGTGAATAGAGGTAGTTTTACTTCTTCTTTTCCAATGTGGATGCCTTTTATTTCTTTTTTCTTGCCTTTTCCCTGGCTAGAATCTCCAGGAAAATGTTGAATAGAAGTGGTGAGAGCACACACCCTTATCTTGTTCCTGATCTTAAGGGAAAAGTATCCAGTCTTTTGCCATTAAGTATGATGTTAGCTGTGAGTTTTTTATAGCGGACTTTAGCAGGTTGAGGAAATTCCCTACTATTCCTAGTTCATTGAGTGTTTTTATCATGCAAGGGTATTTAATTTTTTTAGCAATTTTATTGAGATACTATACAATCCATCCAAAGTGTACATTCAATGGTAAGAGTATTTAATTTTATCACATGCTTTTCTGTGTCTTTTGAGTGATCATATGTTTTTTGGCCTTTATTTTATTAGTATGGCATATTACATTGTTTGATTTTTTAAGATATTAAACCAACCTTGCATTCCCAGAATAAATCCCACTTAGTTATGGCAGTAATCCTTTTTAAATGCTGCTGGATTTGGTTTGCTAGTATTTTGTTGAGTGTTTTTGCATCTATATTCACAAGGGATATTGATCTGTAGTTTTCTTTTCCTGGGGTGTATTTATCTGATTTTGGTATAAGGATATGATTCTGGTCTCATAGAATGAGTTGGAATAAGTTCCCTCCTCCTCTGTTTTTTTTGGAAGAATTTGTGAAGGAGTCATATTATTTTTTCTTTAAACTTTTGGTGGAATTCCCCAGTAAAGTCATTTAGGTCAGGGCTTTTCTTTGGGGGAAGTTTTTTTTTTTTAATTACTAATTCAATATCTTTACTTGTTATAGATTGTACAGAAAAAGAATTAATATAGGAGGCCTGAGAATACTATCCTTAGAAAGGCCTGCTTTCAAGGTTGGCCCTTGGCTGGCACCTGGAGACTTGTATTTCAGAAGTGTCCCCACCATTTCCTAACTAAGAGTGACTCACTGCACCTAAACTGTGCAAAAAATATGGCTTATGCTGAACACCTGATTTCCTTCTGAGAGCCTAGAATTTTGGTACATGATAGATAGAGGGTGTCTATATGACCAGCCCCCAGTAAAAACCCTGGACACCCAGTTTCTAATGAACTCTCCTGATAGACAACATTTTACATGTGTTGTCACAATTCAGTGCTGGAGGAATGAAGTGTGTCCTGTGTGGCTCCTCAAGGAGAGGATTCTTGGAAGCTTGCACCTGGTTTCCTCTGAACTTTACCCCACATGCCTTTCCCTTTGCTGAGTTTGCTTTGTATCCTTTTTTTTTTTTTTTTTTGTCATATGACTGTATGCCGAGTCCTGTGAGGCCTCCTAGTGAATCACTGCACCTGGTAGAATTTGTGAAGGTATGTATTGGGGGACCCCCAACACATAAGTTGTTCAGATTTTTTATTTCTTCTTAAGTCAGTTTCAGCAGTTTGCATCTTTCTAGGAATTTGTCCATTTCATCTAGGTTATCTAATTTTTTGTCATACAGTTGCTCATAATATTCCCTTATAATCCTTTTCTGTTTCTCTAAGGTCAGTAATGATGTCTCCTCTTTTATTTCTAATTTTTTTAACTTGAAAATTCTCTCTTTTTGTCTTGATCAATTTAGCTAAACGTTTGTCAATCTTGTTACTCTTTACAAAGAACCAGCTTTTGGTTTAATTGATTTTCTCTTACTGGTTTTCTGTACTCTTGTGGATGATTGAGTTGTGTACCCCAGTTTGGACATGTTCTTGGTCTTGGTCCACATTCTGGTGGGTGTGGACCCATTGTAAATAAGATCTCTTCAAGATATTTCTTCAGTTCAGATGTGGCCCTACTGAATCAGATTGGGCTTTAATCCAGATTACTGGTGTCCTTTGGAGACAGCGTGAAAGTCAGATGAAGAGAGTAGCTAGGAGAGGCCACCATGTGCATTGCCATGTGACAGAAAAGCCAAGGACCAAGGGTGGCTGGCAGTTAGCCCAGAACACCAGTCTTCTGGGAGAAAGCATCCCCTTGCTGACACCTCAGTTTTGGACTTCTCCTAGCATCAAAACCATGAGCTCATACATTTCCATTGTTTAAGCCCAACCCATTACATGGTATCTGTTTTAGCAGCCAGGAAACTAAAATAACTCTATTCTATTTATTTCTGCTCTAGACTTCATTACCTTCCTTCTGCTTGCTTTGGGTTTTGTTTACTACTGTTCTTCTAGTTCCTTGAGGTGAAAGGTTATGTTATTGATTTGAGGTCCTACTTCTTTTTTAATATAGGAATTTACAACTATAAATTTCCCTTCAACCACCGCTCTTGTTGTATTCCATTAGTCTTTGGTATATTGTGTTTTCATTTTCATTTATCTCAAAGTATCTTTTAATTTCCCTTGTGATTCTTTAACCCATTGATTATTTGGGAGTATGTTGTTTAATTTCTTCATATTTGTGCATTTTCCAAACTTCTTTTTGTTATTTCTGATTTCATTCCATTTTGGTCAGAGAAGATAGTCTGGATGGTTTCAATCCTTTTAAATGTTCCATGTACACTTGAGAAGAATGTGTGTTCTGCTGTTGCTGGGTTTGGGATCCCTTTTACCATTTTCCTCTGGTTCTCTTGGTGGGAACCAGTGTGCATGTAGTGAAGTAATGGATGTTGAAGTTTTTTTTCTTCTTCTCCTCGGTCCTTTCTGGAGTGAGAGGAGAAGAAAACTTACCTAATTTCTTCCTGATGTCCTTCCAGTTTCCAAAGATCCCCAACTATGGGTTCTCTTCCAGGATGCCTTATACCATGAAATATGTCTCTTCCCCACAATCAAAACCAAACGAGTGCTCTGGCTCTTAACCTACTCTCAGCAGCTGCCTCTGAAACTCTCCTCCACTCAGCAAGTTGGTCATTTCTTCTTTAGTCACATCTTGAGTTTGGTCTCAGGCCGTCATATTGATAGCAGACCAAGGAAGTGCTGGTCTGGGGAGATTAGAGCTTTTACCAGCTATAACAAATTCCCACCTGCTCTCATTGGCTAGGCCTGGGCTAGGGTCACTAAAATTGTTCACTCTACTCCTGTCTCCCCCCACCCGCCGGAAGTAAGTAACCACAACCTCTTCCTTCCCTATGGTATCCGTAAAGGATCCATTTGGTTGCAACTAACGGAAAACCTATCCAACTGTAACTTAAATAATTAAGAATTTATTTTTCTCATGTAATAAGGAGTTTGGGAATAGACAATTCCAGGCTGATGATGCTCATCAGGGATACCATCAAAGACCCAGGCTCTTCCCATTTTTCTACTCCAGCATCTATCGCAAGAAGACCTCATTTATACACTTGTTGCCTCGTGGTCACAAGATATCTGCTGCCTCTTAAGACCAAGTTGTGTCATAGGCGTAAGATGCAGAGACAAAAGGCATGCCAGTGTATTGAAAAGCTTTTCCAGAAGCTCTACCCAGAAATTTCTGCTTATGCCCCGTTATTTAAATCTATATTGCACAATCACCCCTAGACCAATCACTGAAAGACAAAAAGAAATGGGTAGGGAGAAGGGAGTAGGGAGGGAGAGTGGTGGTCAATGGCTGATACACCTTCATTTATAGCCTTAGTAATTAGATGTCAAGTCAGGGGAGGGAAGGGGGCATTTAGTCAGGCTGCACTTGGAGTGTGGCATGCCACACAATTCTGCCCTGTCCACACCTTTTCTGTGGAAGAAGGTCAGTCCCTGCTTCCTAACAGCCAGCCCCTTCTGTAGCAAAGACCCTACCCACAACATAAGCATAGATACCTTTTCATCTGCCGCTGGTAAGTTCAGCATCTAACCCATACTACATTCTTTAGAATTAGCAAAAACATATTCTTAAGTACTCAACAGACATCTACAGTCATGAAACATTGTTCAAGTTGAGGACTCCAAAGGCTGGTCTTTTGAGACATCCCTAGCCACTGCTTTTTTCAGCCTCAGAAACCTCCTATGGCAGTTCACCATTTCCATCATAGGTACAACTGTCTGTCCCAACTGGTCAGCCCATAACTTGGGTGACATGATCAAGCTTGGAGCCTGGACTTCAAATCGCTAGTGCCATTAACCTCTGTCCAGGAAGAGGTTAGAAATTCAGAGTCCTAAATAGGGGCCTTAAAGTTCAATTTCTCTACCCTTCACCTCTTCAGAATGCTTCTGGCAATTGCAGATAAATTAATATCTTCATCAGACTCTAATAAGGATGCATTTGCCTCTGTTAATCTTTCTGTAAATCAGCCAAGAAGTTTTAAAGAATTTTATAAGACTCTTTCAATTCAACCTCTTCCCAGTCCTCTGAGAGTCCCCATATTGACAATGACTTTTGAGACACCTCACTTATTTCTTCATATCAGTTATCTAACTGAATCTTGGATATTGCTCCAAAATCAATAGACTAAAATTCTAGGGGTTATAATTTTTCTGTGTGCAGCATTCAAGGATTTTAGCAATCCCACAATGTAGCAGTTACAGATTTGCTCCATAACTCGGAGGTGCAAGAAATGTCACGTAGTTTTCTAAAGTAAATCAAGCTGCCTCCAAGCCCCCAGTGACTTGTCACAGTGGCAAGATAATCCATTCTCAGTCAAGTCTTGGTAGGGTGAATAACTGTCCCAGTTTGCCCAGGACTGAGGGGTTCCCAGGGACACGGGGCTTTCAGTGTTGAAACCGAGTCAGTCTCAGGCAAACCAGAAGTTGGTCATCCTATGTCTTGGACAAACAGTAGTTTACAAGCCTCTGCCTTACTAGATTATAAACTCTAAGAGGGCAAGCAATATGTCTAATGAATTTCTATATACCTACACTTAATGCTGGGGACATAATAGGCATTCAATACATTTTTTATAAAACTGATGCACAAACTGATGCATGAACCAGGGTGAAAACAGAAGAAGCTTAAATATATATAATATGGAGAGCTGAGCCCCATTGGAAGTTATTTGGACCAAATGAAATTGGTTTAACTTGCAACTTCCTAGTTATCCCTTCCAGAGAACATCCTTCCCAGGTTTAAAGAGGCCATGTCCTCAGAGCAGGGCAAATTCCCCCCAAGCACACACACACCATGATTTCTGTACCTGTCATATATTCCCAATTTGATGGATTTGATAAGCATCAGGCAGACCTGCATCACATTCTGAATCTTCTTCCGGAAGACAGCACATCTCCAGATGTAAGCAGAATGTAAGGAAAGCATGAACTTCCGAAGG
>JAQZBX010073354.1:0-14921 GCA_029593785.1 Cabassous unicinctus | reverse complement strand
TGGCTTATGCCCCCATGTCCTTCAGGAGCATCTTAATTTCAAGGGCTGGTTATGGGTGGTGCACTTGTTCTTCAAATGCCTAAAATATACTTGTTTTCAGAACTTCCTCTAGGCCTCTCCATCTGACTCTGGGCCTGTATACCTGAAGCTTCTCTGAGGGGAGGGGAGGGGAGGAGAATAGGAACAAAATCACAAAATGTTCAGTTTTAGTCTTTGAGAGCAGCTCTGAACCCAAAACTTAGCCCTGTAGCCTATTTCTGGACCTAACCAAATGCCACTTTGTCCTGGTCAGCACAGTCCTCTGGGCCCTGTACAAAGAGTTTGCATCATTCAAATCACATTCCTCTTGTTGCTCAGTGAAAATTCCCTTGGTGATGTCTTGGCCTTTTTCCCTCTTTCTGCAGTGATTCGTGCTGGGACGAAGGCTGCAGAGGGTGTGAGTGCTGCTGATATGGCCAAAAGAGAACGGGTGAGTATATCAGGCACCAGCCTTCAGTATCTGCATGGCTTATTATAAATCAATAAAAAATAAGTGTTGAGTGCTAGCTACGCTAGATGGTATGGAATACTAGGGAGCCAAGTATAGGTCACAGATTCTACTTACAGTTTTGTCAGAGAAAAGTACACAGGTGAAATAGCAAATAATCCAACATTGTACATATTAGATAGGCATTATATGCTATTGTAAGAACTGGGTCTTATTCTTTATGTTACTAATGCTCAGTTGTAAATGTTTGCTGAACAGTATGCACTAGATCATACAGGAGAGACTTAGAGACTAGAATTGTGTATAACCAGGTGTCTGTAAATGAAGAAAAATATAAGAAAGGAAGATCAGTGTTTGTGGAGTTATTAGAAAAGAAAGTAGATTTGGACCTTCGAAGGTAGCTAAGATGTGTTAATTGGTTGAGGAGGTGGGGGTGGTATCTGTAGACTACAGAATCATTCTAGGAAAACTTATTATGGGAATTTTCACTAACTGATACCATTAAGTTTCCTTGCTGTTCGGTACTGTTAGCGCCCAGTGTTTTTTTTTTTTCTTTCTTTAGGAGCCACTGGGAACCGAACCCGGGACTTCCCATGTGGGAGGTGGGCGCTCAATTGCTTGAGCCACATCTACTCCCTCCCAGTAATTTTTATTTTTGCCCATGTAGCTTACCTTCAAAAAGTTATGCTACCCTGCGGTGGTAAAGATTCATAACCTATTAACAGAATTAGCTATGGTACTTTAAAGTGCAGACATAGTAACAGAAATGAGAAGATAATCACAGCAATAGATAGTGTTTTTTTTTCCATTTGCAAAGATTCTAGATTAGTGCTCTCAAATTTTCTCTTAGAAATAATTTTGCTAGCAAAAAGCTCACTAGACTGCATATATGCATATAAATTCATGGCAGGTTCAGATTTTCCTCTTGAACTTAGGCACAAGAGTCTCTTCAGATTTTCCTTTGATGTTCATTTCCAGAGAATTTGTGTTTTTTTTGTGATTCGTTGGTACATTTAGCAAATAAGAAGTAGCAGAAATAAGACTTGATAGAAAAAAATTTCATTTGAAACTCTTTTCTAAAAAACAAATTAGGGGGCGTGGATGTGGCTCAAATGGTTGGGTGTCCATCTGCCATATGGAGGGACCTGGGTTCTATCCCCGGGACCTCCCGGTAAAAAAAAAAACAAAAACAAAACAAACAAATTAGGAGAAGAATGTCATCTTTCATTTGAGAGACAGGTCACCTCTGGACTGGTGTTTTGTGGCATCATAGTTAAGGAACAAAATGCATTTCTGTAGCCATGGACACTCCTTTGCCTCAAGGTGGCAGAGTTGAGACAGGACAATATTTTATCAAATAGTCTTTAAATAAATTCCATTTTCTTTTGGAAAAACTAGATAATTGGCTTGATTTGGTGGGTGGATAAGAACTGGGTTAGATGTTAACCATACTGTTTATTATTTGCTCTGGGTCAGGTTTTGAGGTAGAGATTTTATGTATATTTCATTTAAGCCTCACATAAGTGCTGAGAAGTTGGTATTATATATGTATTTTATGTATTTTTTGGGTGGTTGTAATTTTTGATCTACAGTTTCATTTTGTAGATGAGAAAATTGAGGTTTAAAAAATTTTGTTTAACTTCTCCAATTAGGCTAGATTTCTAATTCAAGCCTGATTCCAGAGCCCATGATCTTACTACCTATCTGCCATCTTGCCTCCCCGAATCTTTCTTCCCCATGCTTGACATTGTAAGATTGCAGGGTGGGTGATTTCCCTCCTTTCCCTGTATGTGTGTTATTGGATAGGAGTTGTGGTTCTTTCCTTTTGGAGAATGATGAACTTCCCTTTTTAAAGGGTGGGTTGTACTACTAACTATTTGTTGTTCTTTTTCAGTTTGAGCTACTGAAGCATCAGAAACTCAAGGATCAGAATATCTTTGTCTCCCAAACCAGGCTCTGCCTGCACAATCTCCCAAAGGCTGTTGATGACAAACAGCTCAGGAAACTGCTGCTGAATGCCACTAGAGGAGAGAAAGGCGTGTGCATCAAGGAGGTGAAAGTTGGTTCTGCCCACCCGGAACTTTTGTGCTTGTCCTGAGTCGGATCGAATGTTTATTTTAGCCTGTGATGCCAGCTATAGTGCCAGTAGTACCAGCATACTGACAGTTGGTTTTCTTTTGGACACACTGTCAGTATGAAAGACTGAGTTTGGCAGTGTTCTTTTTTTTTTTTTTCTTGTAAGAACTGCCTTTCACAGCTGATCAAATTGCAGCAGAATGTGAGGAACTCTCTGCCCTTTGCAAATTAATTTAGCAAGCATTTATTGAATGGCTGCTGTGTGCTCAGCATTAGACAAGGTGCTGTAATGTTGATTTTCTTGCAGAGAAAATAATGTGTGCTTTGCTCTTTTGAAGAGCATTTTACTACCACTTAGGCTCTTCCCCTATAGAAAGACTCATCAGTGCCCCGTGGTGAGCACAAGGAACCCACAGATCTTCAGCAGTTGTATTAGAAAAACACTGGTTTCACGCCAAGACTTGGTTAGACATTGTGTGGGTACAAAGGATTGTCTCTCAGTCATTTCTCCCAACTAGAATGAACTCTTTAAAGGGAGGTGTTGTCTCAGTGATCCCAATCCTTGGCGTATTACCTGGCACATAGTAATCTCTCAATCAGTTTTTATTGAAAAAGTGACAGCCAGTTTTGTAGGTCAGCTTGCTCTGTTTTATCACCATAAATTCTTCCTAATCTCTGAAAGCCTCTTCAAAATGATGGTATTGGTATTTGGGGAATTATACAATAGAATGTGAATATATCAGCATATATGAGACACTACTCTTACTTAATAAAACTACCTGCAGTGTTACTGGCTTAGGGTCAGTTGTGTAATTTCTCACATCAACATCTACAAGTACTTACTAAGTGCATGTTAAAAACCTGTCATAATTTAGAGAAATGTATGTGTATTTTACAATATTTGCTTTATAATTGAATTTTCTCTAATTATTTCATATTTGTAAGTTTAGTGTTTCACCAAGATAGTAAGCTTCTTGAGGGCAGGAACCTCATTTTTATGTGTCTCTTGATTCCCCTCCAGAACATGACACAATTCTAGGCACAGAGTAGATACTTGACATGTACTAAATGCAGCATCTGTGTCTCCAGTACTTAGGCTTCTCCCTTACATGGGAACTACAACTTCTAGGAGCCATGGTATGCAAACGATCACTTTC
Organism: Cabassous unicinctus; assembly: GCA_029593785.1. NCBI lineage: Eukaryota > Metazoa > Chordata > Mammalia > Cingulata > Chlamyphoridae > Cabassous > Cabassous unicinctus. Next base: position 11,201 of record JAQZBX010073354.1, on the reverse strand, counting down.
CCCAAAATGTCCTACCATGACTTTGCTCCAGGATGCCAGTTGTGTTGGGCATAAGGGTTTAGGGGAGAACATCACTCCAGAGAAATGTGAGTTGAAAGCAAAGAGATTTGAAACCTTTCTCTATATTTTTGGGCCATATGTTGTATAGGCGCTTCCCTGTGCCTGAAATGTCTTTCTTATCTAGAGCCATCAGGCCTTCTTCCTTCCCTTGTTCAATGATTTTCTCTCTGAAAGATTTCTTTAGTGTTGAGATTTATAGACAGTACTCCATCCTCAGAGATCATTTGTTGTACAACCTAAACTACCATATGTCTCAACTTGTATGTATTCTGAAAAGTTAGCTATTATAATTTTTTTTTCCCTTAGGAAATGTGTGCCTCTTTGTAGGTCTGTGTTGATAGATCATTTAGTTTGTAAACTCTTAGCAAGAAAATATTGACTTAACCTGTTATGCGTCTTTCATAAGTGTATTCTAATAAGATGAGTGCTCATAAGTGTTATTCCAGTACAGTTCTTGCAATGGTGATGCAGATGAAGAATCAGTTTCTTACTAAATCTGTTGCAGCAGTTCATGTCAGGAAAGGCCTCTCATTCTGTAATTACTGATTGTTTTTCTTATTCTCCTCATAGTGTAGGGTGATGCGAGATCTTAAAGGAGTTCATGGGAAAATTAAGGGTCAGTCCCTGGGCTATGCCTTTGCAGAGTTCCAGGAGCACGAGCATGCCCTGACAGCCCTACGCTTCATCAACAACAATCCAGACATCTTTGGGCCTCAAAAGGTGAGCCTCATCCTTTTGGGACAGGGCAATTTGTAGAAACCTTCTTCTTCATGTCCTATATCTTTTGATATTTGAATGGTGGGAAAAGAGAGCAGCGAGTTGATGGAGGGAATGAGTGGGTGATTCCAGGTAATAAGATGATTAAAATCAAGTCTAAATTGGATAGACTGCTTGCAGAACTGACTTCTTACCCACAGGTAGAGGAATGACTAGTAGAAAGGGGGCAGTAGCTGGGAACGTAGCTGTTTGCACTCATAAGGTTAAGAAATCTAATCAGTGACACCTGTCTCCTCCTGACACAGAGACCAATAGTGGAGTTCTCTTTGGAAAATCGAAGGAAACTTAAAATGAAGGAATCAAGGATCCAGCGCAGCCTGGTACAGAACTTAAATGTTCTTTTCTTTCCTTTCCTTTTTTTTTCCTTTCCTTTCTTTTCCTTTTCTTTCTTTCTCCCTCCCTCCCTCCCTCTCTCTCTTCCTTTCTTTCCTTTCTTTCTTTCTTATTTAAAATCTTTTTTGTTCAGTTTGTGGTTCTGCTCCTTTGGAGGAGGTCACTACCTCCTTAGGTTCTTGGTGACCTGTTACTCTCAGTTCCCCAGGGTTCTCCAGGCCATCCTCTCCTCTGTTGGCCCATCTTGAGATAGTTCCACAGAAGAAGGCAAAGGAAGAAGCAAGGAGCATCAGACCCATGTTATTATCAACCGGCAGCTTTTGTACAGTGTTTAGTGATGGAACATGTCAAAGTTAATGGCCATGGTTAAGGTTTTAAATTACCTGTAGATTTCAGCAATCTTGTAATTTCTTTTCTTCTTAGATGGCTCCAGAAGAGTGATGCCCGATGGTTTTAGTACTGTTTTCAATTGAGCGTGGTATGGAAGAGTGAGCAAAGACTTTGGGAGCCAGTCATACTCATGTTCAAACTCTGGCTCTGCCCCTTTCTTGTTGGGTGTTCCTTGGCAAATTATTACCTCTCTGAGCTTCAGTTTCTAGTTTGTAAAATGGGATTAACAACCTCTGCCTCACATGACTGAAGTGTGGATTTAGTGAGACAATACGTGGGAGGTGCCTCACATGCTGCATTGTCAGCATGGACACTCTCTTACCCATCTGCCCCCAGGACATGTTGGACCAGATTATTCTTGTTTTTTAAGATTTTATTTATTTTTGGCACCCCCGCCCCAACCTCGTTGTTTGTGCTTGCTCTCTGATCTGATTGTGTTCTTTTTTTTAGAGGCACCGGGAACCAAACCCGTGACCTCCCATGTGGGAGGGAGGCACCTAATTGTTTGAGCCACATCTGCTACCTTTTTGTTGTGTCTCTCGTGTTTTCTCATTGTGTCTTCTTGTTGCATCATCTTGTTGCCTCATCCTGGCGTGTCAGCTCGCTGTCTTGCTCATCTTCTTTGGGAGGCACCGGGAAAGGAACCTGGGACCTCCTTTGTGGTAGGCAGGGGCCCAACTGCTTGAGCCACATCTGCTTCCCAGGACCAGATTATTCTTGATACCATGAGTCTCATAGGTATCACTCTCATTGATATTGTACCTTAATTTACATCTATACCAGACATTTGGCATCTTTGTGGTGTGTACCATGAGCATGACCAATAGAGAGCAATTTCAGTGGTTAATACAATGGCTGTAGGGTGGAAAACCTGAGATCAGGTCATTGTTCATGGCGACTTTGTTATCCTACATGTAGAGTCATTTACTGCCTTAAGTCATTGCTTCAGAGTTGATCCTGAAACTAATGCTTTCTAAGTCCTGGGCATATGTTTTTCCCCTATTTCTTAAGTGATGGGGAGGGAGATGGTTGTTTTGTGTCCCCCATCCAGTAAACATCTCTTACTATGGCAGGGCCTGTAAACTGCTTGTATTCACTTTTGTGTAGTCTCCAACTGTGTGGGGGGAAAGTTCCCCATCTTTCACCAAGCTCACATAAAGCTCCTCTTCTGCTGAGTGTTTCTAGCAAACAAACCTCATTCAGAAACCAGATAGCAGTCTCTTGTTTTATGCAGCAAAAAGTGAGATCAAACTCTGCAACCGATGAGCCCCAGAAGGAGCAACCAGAGCCTAGGAAAGACCAACAACAGAAGGCAGCTCAAAACCACACACAGGGACAAAGTAAGGCCTCCCCAGAGCAGAAGGGGAAGATGGGCTCCACCTCTTGGACAGGGTTCCAGACCAAGGCTGAAGTGGAGCAGGTGGAGCTGCCTGATGGAAAGAAAAGAAGAAAGGTCTTGGCGCTCCCTTCACACCGAGGCCCCAAAATCAGGTGAGATGCAGCAGGGCAGCATAGAACATGGGTGGCTTCTAAGTGGGGTTGCATTTTTTGTGTTTTTTAATTGAGGTGAAATTCACATAAAATTAGCCACTTTAAAGTGAACAATTAAGTGATATCTAATGTATTTACAGTGTTGTGCAACCACCAGCTCTATCTAGTTCCAAAACATTTTAATCACCCCAAAATAAAACCCCCTATCCATTAAGTAGTTATTTCTCATTCCCCTTGCCCCTAGCCCCTGGCAACCACCAATCTGCTTCCTATTGGTAGGGATTTACCATTCTGGATATTTCATATAAGTGAAATCATACAATATGTGACCTTTTGTGTCTGACTTTTCACTTAGCATGTTTTTGAGGTTCATCCACGTTGTAGCATGCATGGCACTGTATCCTTTTTCAGGATGAATAATATTTTATTGTATATGTATTCCACTGTTTATCCATTGATGGACATTTGCATGTCTCTGCCTTTTGGTTGTTGTGAATAGTGCTGCTATGAACATTAGTTTACAAGTATTTGTTTGGGCTATGTACCTAGGAGTGGAAATACTGAGTAGTTCTGTGTTTAATTTTTTGAGGACCCACCATACTTTTCCACAGCAGCTGAACCATTTTACATTCCCACCAGCAGTACATAAGGGTTCCAGTTTCTCCACACTCTCACCAACACTTGCTATTTTGTTTTATTTTTAATTTTTGCTACCCTTGTGAGTATGAAGTGGTATATCACTGTAGGTTTTTTTGTTTTTTAATTGACTTGATTTTTTAGAGCAGTTGTAGGTTTTCAGAAAAATTACACAGAAAGTACAGGGTTTCCATACCCTACCCCACACAGTTTTCTCTGTTAACATTTTACATTAGTGTGGTACACATTACAACTGATGAACCAATATTATTATAATTATTTTATTAACTGAAGTCCATAGTTTACATTAGTGTTCACCCTGTGATGTATAGCTCTGTGGGTTTTCTGTTGTTTTTAAATTTTTTTATTGTGGTATCATATACAACATAAAATTTCCCATTTTAACCACTTTTAAGTATACAGTTCATTGGTGCTCATTACATTCACAGTATTGGTGTTACCATCATCACCATCCATTACCAAAATCTCACATGGTTTTGATTTGCATTTCCCTGACGACTAATGATATTGAACATCTTTTCATGTGCTTGTTGGCCATTAAGCAGGATTGCTTTTGCTTAACTCTTTCCTTCTTTGTGACATTCGTTCACATGAAAGGGATGCTTAGTGCTGCACCATTCACACAAGTGTTAATACACAAATATCTTCACACCAGCAGAGATGTTACTCTTGGATCAAATGAAGGAGGTTACAGGACCAGCAGAGGGGGTCTCTAAGGAATCTTTTAGGACAGGCTTTCACGCCAGTATTCTTCTCTTTTGAAGAACTTCTTCCTGTTCAGAGAACTGTCAGCTGTGTCCCACCTACTTGAGGTTCCCATGTCGTTTATGTTTGTGGCAACTGATTAGTGCTATATACAGAAGTACAGATCTTTAGGAAATATTTGTTAAATAAGGATACAAATGTTAGGCCTTAGGATAGTCTGTTACAGTATTCCTTTTTAGAATGAGTTAACTTTTCACGGGCTTAGAAAATATATATATATTTCCAGTATACAAGAAATAATTTTATCTTCTGTGCTGAAGAGAACCTCAGGCAAGAGGAAGGATCGAGAGTGACCACTTACTGGACCATTTTATTTCAGGTTGCGGGATAAAGGCAGAGTGAAGTCTCTCCCTCCCATAAAGCCAAAGCCCCAGATAAACCAGTGGAAGCACGAGAAACAGAAATTATCTCCCAAGCAGGTGAGACACAAGGTCCTTTGGGTTTGGCAAGGCTCTGCTGAGGTTAGCAGCTAATTTTATACCTTGGTTAGTTGAAAGAAAGTAGGGAAGGACGTGCTCCTGGATTGCAGCTACATGCAGAACTGCAGCTTTTTAAAGGGTGCTGAGAAACATGATCATAAAAGCAGACTATTAGTAGAATAGTAAAATAAAACCCATGTATCTATTACTCTGCTTCAATAATTATCTTGCTTTCTTTACCTGTTTCCCATACATGCTTCCCCCACCCCCTGAATATTAAAGCAAACCCCACTTCATGCATAAATACCTCAGAATGCATATCTAACTAATCAGGCCTTTAAAAAACAAAAAATATTATGCCATTATCTTGTCTAATGAGATTATAAGAAGCCTTTAATATCTAATAATGCAGCCCATTTTAAAATTTCTCCCATTGCCGCAAAATGTTTTTTTCATAGTTGGTTAGTACGAATCAGGATCAAAACAAAGTCCATTTGGTTATTTTATCTCTTAAATCTTTTTCTATTCTATAATAGCTACCCTTCCTTACCACCACTACCCCTTTTTTAATCCATGCTATTAATTTGTTTGAGAAACCAGGTTATTTGCACTTTAAAATGAATTACATTTTGAATTTGGCTTCTTGCTTCCTTGTGGTGTCATTTAACTTGTTCCTTTATCCTTATTGCTTATAAACTGGTAGTTAGATTTAGAGCCTTGATTAGATTCAAGTTCACTTTTCTTGGCAGGAATATTTCATAGATGGTGTTGTGTGCTTCCTGTTGCATCATATCACGAGGTACATAAGGTCTGGTTACTTAACCAATTTTATTGATGCTAAGATTTCATCAGTAGTAGTATGGGGTTGTCTGCTTTGTCTCTTCATTTACAAAGTCTCCCATCTCCCTTTTACCTAATGGTTTTAGCAGCCATTGATGATTGTTACCTAGAGCCATTATTTCATCACAGGTTGCAGAATGATGATTTTCTAATTTCATTCCTTTTACATTTTTTAGTAGAATTCTAGAAAGAAGAATTTTCCTTTGTCAACTTTTTGGTTACCCTGAATTACCATTTGTATAGGAAAGTCAAGTTAAATGTTTGGTTCTTTCTCTATATCAGTTTCAGAGTAATGAGGAGGTGACCTACCAACCTCATGGTGACCAGTGAATTCCTGGGCTTTTATAAGCTTGATGTGTTTCCATGAAATGCTTTCATTATTCTTGTCCTATCTTAGGCCAGAGGAGCCTCTTTAAGTAGCTCCTGAGTCCTTCTGACATGACTCTATTTGTCTTTGGTAGAATCCTTGCTTTCTAGTATAAGAAGATAATCCAGGGCCATCTTACATATTTCTTTGCCAGTCCTGGAATCAGCCATTTTTTTTTAAGGAGACTTAGTTCTTTTTAGTAGCAAATGGTTGTCCTACATTTGAGGTCAACCTTTCTTTTCCCTTTCCCTAGGCCCTTTCTTTGAAGGGTAAAAGAAGTATGTTTCCCATCTTACTCAAGGGATCTTTCTCTGGGATATTTCTGACCTCTACCAAAACATTATAGATATCTACCTCTGAAATCCTATGAGTGATTCTGGTAATTCTTGGTGAGGGAAAGGAAAGGAGAATGTCCAAACTAGGCTGACCAGTCTGCTGATGAGAATAAAGTGAGCATTTGGGAGCTAGAGTGGGAGAGGCCTTTGAAACACCTGAACAGTGTTTTACAGGGTCTTCTGTGTATTCCTGATCTATCTTCTCACCAATGGATGAGTCTTTCTGAGTTTTTCTCTCTAAGGGTCATTCTCTGGAAGTCCACCTTTTCCTGGTGGACAAGATCTTATTTTCTTTTTTGAGTGACCTGAGGGTAAGGTGGTATTTAATGCTTAAAATTCAGTACCTTGTGTTTTCATTCCTTTCATTTGCAGGTACCGAGGAAAAAAGCTAAGGGAAATAAGACAGAAATCCACTTCAACCAGATGGTCGAACAATATAAGCAGAAATTATTGGGACCTTCTACAGGAGCTCCTCTTGCAAAGAGGAGTAAATGGTTTGATAATTGATGACAGCAGACTGGATAAGAAGCTGGATTGTGTGCTTCTTGGTAAAGCTCTGAGGCTGGTTCCCCTCTTACGCCTTTTACTTAGGGAAAGAAATCCCTGAGTGTACTGCCTCTGTGAAAAGGCTCCCTGAGCTGTGCTGATTTGAATTTAGTTTTTTTTCTGGTGGGTGGTTAGTTAACCAAAAAGAGAAATACCAGAGAAACATGATGCTTTTTGTATATTATCCAAATTATTGTGTAAAATTGTGTTTATAGGTCCATTTTTATTCTTTCTCAAGTGCAAATAATTGTAAAAACATTCTTGAGTGCTGAATTTTTAAGATATATATTTTGATAAGCATCTAAAGGAGGTATTTTGTGGCTTTTTGAATAACAGATCATCTCTCTTTTCTAATGTATGTGAATCCTTTATTATTTATGAGTTTTTTGATATTCCTGACTCTAATTCAGTTACATAGCCCTGTATACTGTGAGAGTTGACTAAGAGCAGAGAAAAATGATTTCCTACCTAATCTGTAAGGGTGGAAAGAGAAACTTGGGAAATAATGGAGGGTAATGGGGCCTGGCAGGGAGCAACACCTGATAATTGTTTGCTAAATGAGTGGATAATTGTTGACAGGTGATTAGACATCAGTTCACAGTGGCTCACAGACACTAGCCTGGCTGGTGATAACCTGCATTTCCTCTCATAGAGCACCTTCCCCTGGCTTGGAGAGGTAGTAGGTGTGGTGGAATAAGCAGTGAGCAACATGGCCTAGGTTTTAGCCTCACCTGCCATTACCTAATGGGTAGCCTTCTAGAAAACATCTGATTCTCTTCATATACTTGATCCTCATTAAGTCTCTCCCCTGGATGAGATGGCTTAGGCCTGCTTTCTCCTCTCACATTGAAATCTCAATTCCTTCCTATAACATGCAATGCCCTAGGTTCTTCAGTCCTGCCCACCTTTTCTCTCTCATCTCTGTCCACTCTCCCCTTCATTCATATTTGGCTACCCAGCCCTTCCTTCAGTTATTTTGACTCTACTACTTCAGAGCTTTTGTGTCTCTTCCCTCTGCCAGGAAAGATTTTTTCCTCAGATCTTTTGCTTATCACTCAGATTTCTACTGAGCTGTCAGCTATTCCTGGAGCTCTTCCCTGACCATCTAAAGGAGGGCTTTTCTTTCCCCTCCCCTGTATCCTGTCCACTTACCCCCATCATGAGCAGGTATTTTTTGTTTATTTTCTTTTTGTTTGTCTCCCCCAGCTAGAATGTATGCTTGTGAAAGGGATTTTATCTTTTTGTTCACTTCTGTAGCTACAGCACCTAGTACTAAGCCTGGCACATAGTAGGTCCTGAGTAAATATCTTTTGAATGAAAAAAACAAGGGAGGAAAGGAAGAAACAGGATTTAGTAGGCCAAAGAAAGAGTGGGGAATATAGCCCACGTGTTTGATTCCCTAGTCCAAGCACTGTAGATAGTGCTTTCTTCAGAGCCATTGCTGGCCTAGGCATATGGCTATTTCATTGCAGTAATCAGTGAATGCTCAAAGATGCTTTTTTTTTTTCCTTTCAAAAATATTCTTAATTTAGATATGACTGAAAGAGAGACTGTGAAAATATTTAAACTTTCTTTTGGAAAGAAATAAAAGACAGGGGCTATATATCTAGGATCACCTTGAGCGAGTATGACTTGGGGAGTTGCAGAAGTTCTTGCAGTAGCCTAGTAACACATCTGTCCTAGGATGGTCTGTACAATGTGGAGGGAGTAAGATACTTTATTAAGGGTGTCAGAATATCCACAACCTGCTGTCAGTTATCTGTTTTCCCTTGGCTAACTCTCTGCCCACCATTTTTTTTTTCCTAGTCTATACAAGTATCTTTAACATTTAAAAATAATATCTTAACATTTAGGATATATAGATTTGCCAAATTCTCTTAGATCCAGAGATTATATTTCTTCTGCAGCTTTAGCAACTCAATATATTAAAGCATTCAGTTGCTTGGTAAGTTATTGCTCTGTTCTTTAAAAGAGTAATATGAAGATGAATCATCTTTTTTTCCACATACAGACTCCATATATGGTATCTTTGGGACACCTTATCATGAGTGATTTGGTCAGCTTCATTTACCCCTTGCCTTGGGAGTATTAATTCAGCATTAATTACTTCAGAACCTGATGTTTCATGAAATAAGGAGTTTTCTGAATTAACAAATGTTAAGGTACAGACTGTTTTGTTATACACACAAACATGCAAAAAAACAAGTTTCCTGAGCACTTTGCTGCTTTGATTACACAGTAGTCTGGCTCAGAGATATTTACTTTAAATAAAGAATCTCAAGATTGTATGCCAGCTCTTTCTTTGCTTTTTGGTGGTACTTGATAATTTTGAAGAATCTAGTCAGGAGACTTCCAGAAAGATGGTGAAGTAGGGAGCTCCAGGACTCAGTCCTTCCAACAACACAACCATTATACAGGCAGGAACTGTCTGAAACAACTATTTGGAATCCCCAGAAGCCAGAAGAACACCACAGCATCTAGGGAAGAGCATGAGAAAGAGGATAAATTCCAGTAAAGACCTGTAAATTGCTCCCTACACATGGCATCTACCAACATCCATCCCCCACTCCTGTGGCAGGCTACCGCAGGGTCCAGTCTCTGGCTAGCTGCTTGTGACAGGGACATAAAAATCCTTTTCAGCAAGAACAGGGGTGGGCACAGCCAATCACTGATTGTGGCTTTTGATTAGCAAATTCAGATTGCTGGGTCTAGGCTCTGAGGGCAGCTATTGCTTCGACCTACCTGGGACAAAGGCTGCAGCAGCCATTGTTTCAACCCTCCATGGACGGGCAGAGTCTGGAGATTTAAAGACAGCATTTCCTCAGGGCTGCATTTGCTGGGCAGACCAGGAGAGCTCAACCTTGGGGAGCCATCAGAGAGGCTTTTGGCACTCTTCCTGACCTCTACATTGCACTTTAGAGCCAGTCTGTACCCCTTTTGTGGGTCCCTGCCCCTGTTTTAGCTGGGAAAGACCGAATTCAGAAAGTCCTCCCCAGGATGACCTTCCTCCCAGAATTTGCATTCCAGGCAAAAGCAGCAGGAGAATGGAAGAAGTGTAAAAATCTGTAGGGGGAGCAGATATGGCTCAAGCTGTTTGAGTGCCCATCTCCCACATGGGAAGTACCGGGTTCAGTTTCTGGTGCCTCCTAAAGAAAAAAACACAACGAGCAAAAACAAGCAGACAGCAAAAAACAAAAACCGAGCAGTCAACAAGCAAAAAATACTAGAAAACATTGAATTGTACACTTAAAATGTGTGAATTAGGTTTGTGAACTACATGTCAATAAGATTATTTAAAAAACCATAGAGGTGAGCAGTCTGGGACAAAGGACTGCTGGCTTCAAATACCCAGGAGAGGAGGTTTGTCCTCTGAAAAACAGAAGACAACCAAAACCTGTAAATAAGGGAATGCCAAAACAAGCAAGAGCCCAGGACAAGACAGGCCTAGAAAGACAGAAGACCCTGCGCCTTAGGCAGACCTACCTGATGGGGAGCTGAAGTTCAAGAAAATCTGTCATCACCAGCTGGTTAAAAAACAGACATCCAGGGAAGCAAATGTGGTTCAGGCTACTGAGCTCCCGCCTACCACATGGGAGGTCCAGGTTTGATTCCCAGTACCTCCTGGAGAAGACAATCAAGACGACAAGCTGGTGCAATGGGCTAGTGCGGCGAGCTGATGCAACGAGATGATGCAGCCAAGAGACACAGTGAGGAAACACAATGAGAGACGCAATAAAGCAGGGAGTGGAGGTGGCTCAGGTGATTAGGCACCTCCCTCCCACATGGGAGGTACCAGGTTTGGTTCCTGGTGACTCCTAGAAAGAGAAGACCAGGACACAACAAACGGACGCAGCAAATGCGAACAATGAGGGGGTGGGGAGAAATTTAAAAAAAAAAGGATATCCAGGGAGTAAACCCCAGAGTTAACATTAAAATACACAGTGTGCGGGAAGCGGACATGGTTCAAGTGGTTGAGTTCCTGCCTCCCACCTGGGAGGTCCCAGATTGGTTCCCGGTGCCTCCTGAAAAAAAAACAAAAGCAGCAAAACAAACGAAAAAGCCTACTCAGGGAGGGAGTGTCTGTGGCTCAAGCCATTGGGCATCTCCCTCCCACATGGGAGGTCCTGGATTCGGTTCATGGTGTCTCCTATAAAAAAGACAAGCTCACAACGAACAGACACAGCAGACAGCAAGTGGAAACAATAAAGTGGGGGGAGGGGG